>JASANF010019729.1:0-32061 GCA_030248245.1 Trissonchulus sp. WLG1_4
CAAAATAAATGATAATATTATTGGCAGAGTTCATGTTTATAGCAATCCAAGCCGCAGGTATGACTATGTCCATGACAATAACGCTGGCTTGTCTGAAATTGTAGTAAACCAAAATGCTCAGGGGTACGGTATACAGTCCCAGGGTAAAAGCCATCACAATGGTTAGCATCCGAGTAACCTTTGATTGTCTTTGCATTTTGCTTTTGAGTAAATCACTGCTGAGATCTTGGTGTGAGTATCGCAGGGCTATCATAGCGAATCCATACAGTACGATGGTAGCTATGGACATTACAAACTGATACATCCAGTATACGTAAGCATTGAAAAAAGGAGTCATGCCCCAGCTTGTGTAGCAAATTTGGGGAAATACGCGCCCATAATACCCAATAGCCTTGTAGGATACAAACATGGATATACTGTACATTATAGCAGATACAGTAACCCCCGACCCAACCAAAATTACCATATGCTGTTTGGTTAACGCAATATAAGCATGAATACTGTAGCAAGCGATGAAGCGGTCAACTGATATCAACACCAAAATAGTGGGTACTAAATAACACCCCCATAGAAAAAATTGGTTGTGTGGCTTCAAAATGCACTGCCAAGAAGTTTGTAATATTTGATCCTGTTTGGTCAAAATCAGATGAATTCTATAAACTCCGGCCGAAAATTGACCACACCCCGCCAAGCCATCGGAAACGGCTAACGCGGCCGGGAGGACGTACTCTTTCCGATGCAGTGACTTTGTTGTGGCGATTATGATTATTATCAGAATGTTGCCCAAAACCTGCACAATTCCTTGACAAATATAAATCGTCCTTTCTATGAAACCACGAGCATCTCCTGTTGTCGCTTCAGAAATTATAGTACTATTGTTGTAGGCCATTAGATTTTTCCCTAGAAAAATAACGCAATTGTGATTTATGCTTATTTTCAATGTGTAATTATATGTTCAATAATAGTTAGCAGTAGATACATAATAAGCATTTTGCCGTTATAGGATAGCTGACTTGCTGTTTGGTACATATGTCTACAGTTAAAATGTTTACTTCTGCATAACCTAGCGTGCACCCTACTTATACTAAACACTGCACTATACTAATAATTAATGCTGCACTCTGCATTGTTCACCGTAATCTCACACAACACTGTAAAAGTCTGAAAATACACATCCAAAAAGAAACTACGGGGTATGGGGCCAAATAATATCAATTAACTTTGATTACTTACCTTACTTTATTTGTAAAATATATTTGAAGCTGATCTCAAGTGTGTAATAAACTGAAGCATATAGCAAAATATAAAATTTTTCAGCCGAATGCGTGCTGAATTACAAGAGCCCATAAAACATCATCTGTGTTTGTGGATTTTGAATAAAAGTTTTTCAGACAGTCAATAAGTATTCTTTAGATATCGTTACAGAAAGTTATTTTTTGACTGCTACTAAACTTTTATTATCATTCATTCAAACAATCATTCATTTACAATGGAAAGGTTCACTTTGCTTCGGAGTTGATATTCCGCTACGTTGACATAGCGCAATGTACATAGCGCGAGTTGTAATAGATGCATTAGAAAATATGTTAGTAGCACGTATGACATTCCGCAACCATACCCTTAAATTAAGTATACTTTTCATGATTTCGCAGAATAGTTTCATGACTTTAAAACTGATATACTGACTGTATGTTGTATCTTTATAGAGTAATTTTACCTAACCAAAATGTCAAAACCTGCCAATGGTCTACAAAAAAAGTCTAGAAGTCTATTAGACAAAAGGGAACAAGTTAGTAAGAAGTATCTAAGTAATGATGACGGTCGTTATGGCTGCCTGAAAACGACTGCTTTTGGTGCCGCGTTTTATATGCTAGGAATATCTTGGGAACTGTACCTAATCATGTCGCAACGAAATGTATCGATTAATGGTTTAACCCCACTTATATCATACCTGTCTTGAAAAAACAGTGCAATAACTAACGTCAATCTAGTTACTGCACTTTTATGACTTTTAAACTTTTAAACAATACGCCAACAACCAATAAGTGTCAACAATGCTAAAGTCGCGCGTTCACCGCGTCAATTGATTAATTACATAATGAAGTTCAGCTTTACTTTTATTCTACATTAATAGTTCCGAATAAATACATAATAATGAGTGATAGTCATGCTGATATTTTGACACTTCATTATTACCCTGTTCACATTTCCTATAGTAAGCCTGGAATAAGAGTTAGCTACAGCACAGTGTGAGAGAAATGAATGAATACTTGAATCTATTGCAATTAATACTAACACTTCATGAATTGTATGAAAACTGATTACTGATGAATTTGCAGACAAGTCTTATTTGATTGCGCGATTAGTGATGTAGGCGACTATATTAGTACAATGACTATTTTTTTCATTAAATTCAAACTATACGGTGCCGATAACAATGAAATTGTGATAAGTCAAAAAAAACATTTAGTTTATTCTGGTCCTAACCTAAACAATAACGACTTTAACTCTTGCCACAACTGGACATTCTATTTCTAATAGACATAAGCAGAATGTATAGAAATACATAAGAAGAATGTATGTAATACTTATTACGCGGCGGCCTCAGCCGCCGCGTATATACTATAGTGCAAAAGGCTCCTATAAACAACACGTAGATCAGGCGATTGCTGTGTTATTCGACTGCTAGGTTCCTAAAATACACAGTGTGCGTGGGTGTGTGTGTGTGTCAGATCGTGTACGTATCTACCTACGTCGTTAGTGGCAGGCGATTATTCTGATTGCAAAAGGGCTGCAACTAAACCTGTTGCAACAATGTTTCCAACATTGTTTATGAACACGTCGGAACCATGAAAGTTGTGGTTTATCTGATGCCAATTTGGTAACTGTCAGATTAAGCCAAAGAGCCTTCAGCAGTGCTGCACATTTGCACAGTTATGGATGTCGTTGCGGCGTTGAGTTATTTTGGACACTAAAAAGTGGCCGAATGTGTGGGAGACGGTTATTTTGATCTTGACTCTAGCTCCTAGTTTAAAAGTGAAACTGACGCCATAAAAGTTTTTTGATCGAAACGTTTTTAACCATAATGCTGACATTGTTGGCTAAGATGTGAGATAACCAATACCAGTTGACACGTTGCGTTAATAGTTTGAAATGTTGGCTCTGAAAATTTTTGGTGCCGCGCTTTATATTCGAAGAATATCCTCATCATTTCAAGCACTTCGCGACGAGCATGTCTAAAATTAATTTAATTTTACTCGCAAAACGTGCTTGTTTTTATTGTCTATAGTTCAGTAAAAAAAGGGGCTACTAGTTACAACGGTTTAAAAAATCTTGACATACATTAATGTGCCCTCATGCTCATTCTGAGATAGACCACAACTGCAACAAGCAGCAATTTTATGCAAAATTTTCAGCTGCCTTTATCACCTCCACAAAGTTTATGCCTGTCGCCTTACAATTTTCGTTGCTACGTTTAATACTCTCCAACTAGTTCGTCTGAAGTCCAGTATATATTTGGAGATCCCGTTTTGTTTTTAGCTTTCACTGAATTGTTTTCATACCGCTGAAGCATCAACAGTAAAACACAAAAAAGTGCGTCAGTTTAGCACTTTTTGTCGAAAAAGTTGGCTGTCAATTGTAAACGATTACTTATTCTTGTAAGGTGAGCCTAAGTTATGGTTACGATTACGAAATAGGAATATGTACTTTAATTAGCACATCAAACTGCAAACGTTGTTTTTAAGCTTTTTTAAATTAAAAAAACTACTTTGAAATACTTTTTGAACTAATTATTGCCGGAAGACAAAAAAGTATTATTACATAGCCGCATGTATAGCAAGCAAATCAAACTTGACAACCAATAAAACAAAATTTGACAAATGGACCGGCTAGAATAACAAAACTTAGACCAACCATTAATCAAAATGTCAAAACACGTGTAAAGTACGCCGGTAAAAACAGCGTAAGGACCAGTCGGCCTGTGGGCCGACAGGAAAAATTTACGTTGCCATCACAATAGTGGCATTCTAAGAAGAAAATGTATTGCTTACTCAGAAGTTTTTTACGAACGATAATTAAGGTATTTCTGCGTGCCCTTTACCGCTATGTAATTTTTTGCAGTATGACAGTCAGTAGTTTACTCTGAGGCAGTCATTTGTCTTTGTCACAAAAAAGATGAAAAAAGGACACAAAAATAGATGAAAAAAGGATGAAGTAGGTACTACTTTTTGACTGGACACATACGTATTGCCTTAGGTACAAGAAGTTATGTTTTTCAAACACATTAAATGGCAAAAAATTACTGGAATTTGAGTAGAAACTGAATACCGATTCAGGACCTGATTATATGTGTTATAAATGAGAATTAGGGCCTATGCCTAGGCCTAGCGGTTAGCATTGATGTCGTCGACGCAAGCGCATCTGGGTTCGATTCCCGGCGCCTCCATTTAATTCTTTCTTTTTAAATTGGGGTCTCATTTTTTTCAGCATACGTTAGGGTCGTTTCATACTTTACTAGTATACAGACAAACGGACCTAGGCCACCCGGACAAACCCATTTCGTTCCTTTCTCCGATTCATATTTTTTACCAAAGGAAGTGGAACGTGAAGAAACGGGCATTGGGATATACGGCTGCATAGCCATGCGGGTTAAGGTGAGATTTAGACAGTTAAATATTATGATCGTTTGCTTATTTGAAGTAGTGCTTAAATTTGGATGAACGGACATACGACTGAAGGGCAAACGGGCATAGATTACCATTTCGTTTAACACGTTTATTGACGCTACCGACGTCATAGTGTCAAAAATTGGACATTTTAAGTGAAATAAGATGTATTGAAATATGTAGTTATTTATGTAGATGTATGAAATAGATCTAGTTATATTGAAATGTATTGTCGACAACGGAGTACAAATTATTGTGCCACAAAGTAAAAATCGTGTGATTTGGATTCTAATAGGATGTATATGTTGACATAACTTTAACACTTTTTGAATTCCATAGATCTAAAAATTGATAGACAATACCACTGCAAAAATGCTTGGCAAACATTTGTAGAAAGGCACACGGTAATGAACAAAGTAGCCAATGAGTTGTGAGTTGGCTGCAGTTTTATATCCTTGCGACAATTTTACTACTTCAGTACAATATATAGGACTCTGAAAGGACTCGTCTATACTCACCAAAGCAAGTGCACCATTGGGCTTAGTTGGGAATTGTAAAAGTTAGCGAACTTAGATAATAGCTGCTACGTAACTTGTTTTCACTCATGGCAATTAAGGTAACTCTGAGTGTACTTTGCTTTAGGTTCAGCACGACAATCAGTAGCTTAGGGTGAGCGAAGCATTTGTCTTTGTGACAAAAAAAGGATAGAGTACTAACCTATGTCTGGACACACACGTTTTGTTTAATAAGTACAATTAACTATGCCTTTCGAACACATTTGTTGGCAACAAACCCAATCTGTGGAAAAATCCTTAGTAAGAATTAACAATGTTTTTTAATTAAATTAGAAGCCAGCTAAGAAAGTAAGAAGAACTGCTGTGCAGTGATAAATTTGTATTTTTTAAATTTTGTATTTATTGTATTGTATTGTATTGTACTTGTATTAATTAATTGTATTTGTATTAATTGTATTTAATTTTTAGTCACAGATTTTAAGAACAACCAATTTGATGGTTTTGTCCAATTTTAAGGTTTGCAAAGATATTTTTATTTCGCTGAAAAAAAATATCTGAAATTCTTTTTCAACTCAATTTCACAAGTTTTGATGAGTAATTACTGCTGTTTGCACAAGTTTGCGAGACTGTGACAAAAAAGTTTTGTTAATATCAACAATGTTTTATTAATTTTTTTAATTTTAGCCATAATGATTTAACGAGCGTTACGAACAAAAGAGCTGGTAGCGCGTTTGATTTTCAATCTAAAAACGGATAGTTCAATGCTGTTGTTGTTCAATTGTCTAATGAGTCATTTTTCCTGTTGCGCCAAAAGTATTTAAATTAATTGTACAAACGAAAATTTACCATGTTACGAAGCAGTGTTAATTCTATGTAAATAGTAAATTTCAGCAAACCCAATTTTCAGGGAATACACAAACCCAATTTTTCAATAAAACCTAGGTACTTGAACTTCATAAAGTTCCACCATAAAAACAAGAATAAAAGTTTTGCAGACCACATTGACATATATAGTTATAGGATACTTATTTTGGTTCCCGTCTAAATTACTGTTTAATACCGTCCAAACTTGTTGTTTTTATACACCTTGGCACCAGTATGCCTATTCATAGCATAGCATTGGTATTCAAATTCTATTTGATAATTTGTTTGTTCCTGATATTGCTAGATCTCTTCCTATTGGTACTGCGCGTGGCCCTGGTCCCCCAAAAAAAGTGGGTACGGCTTTGCAATATGAATAAATTACTGTCGGTACGTGTTTTCGCTGTTATCTTGCTGGTATCATAAATATTGCATTATATTTGTTGAATGTAAATAAACTAGAGTTAATCTGCACCCTTTACATATGAACCCATTAATGGTTTGTTTGTTTTGTCTAATTACTAAAGGCCGACAAAAGAGTTTAAAAGGTCACATAGACGGGAACTGGCAGTAATAGGCAGAAAACTAGATAGACGGCACTGGACAGTAATTTGGACGGGAAGAAAAATAATTCCCCTAGTTATAACTTCAAAAATTAATTGAGGTCTCATAAGTAAAAACTTTCAAGTCAATGATGGAATTTGCCATTATTTAGGTATTAATACTATATTATTACTATGTTACTATTCAAAATGAACATATCGTTTCATTTGATGCCCGTTTGACTTCATGAAGTTGAGGCTTACACTGTACTTTTTGCATTTCGTTTCACATGAATGAACATGAATTTTTGATTGCTAAATATTTTAATTGCGTTTTCATTGTTTTTAGTTTTGCACATTTTTCACCTATCCACAACAATATTACACAGTACGTTTATGCTTCACAACATCAAACAAGCATCAAATGAAGCTGAAATTGGGTTCATACACTGTTGGTTTTGAACAGTACAGTAACATTTTGCTATATTGTGCATTACTGTAGTTTTGCTTCGTACATAAAGTATGAATGTGTAATTATGTATACAAAGCCAAAACAGTCACATTGTTGACGTCAAATTATAACTTGAGTATTGGTAATCAGAGACAGCTATTACGTATAAAGTAGTCATATATCACCAAAGAATAAAGATGGAAAATTACACGCCAAAAGTGTATAAAAAGCTGCATAAAGACCTGTCGGAATCGCGATGCCGAGGAATAAAATTTAGGTTTTAACGTTTCAGTGTGACCGACTAATGTGGTTTAATTTTCTGAACCAACACGAATTGCATTGTGAAAGCATTTAAGTCTAAAAATTTTCAGCATTCCCGATCGCATGTCATCATTTTTTGCAAAATATATGATAATATTACTCGCAGAATTTATGTTTATAGCAATCCAAGCCGCAGGTATGACTATGTCCATGACTATAACGCTGGCTTGTCTGAAGTTGTAGTAAACCAAAATGCTCACGGGTACGGTATACAGTGCCAGGGTAAAAGCCATCACAATGGTTAGCATCCGAGTAACCTTTGCTTGTCGTTCCATCTTGCGTTTTGAAACATTACTGCTGAAATCTTGGTTTGAGCATCGCAGAGCTAGCATAGCAAATCCATACAGTACGATGGTAGCTATGGACATTACAAACTGATACATCCAGTATACGTAAGCATTGAAAAACGGTGTCATGCCCCAGCTTGTGTAGCAAATTTGAGGATATATGCGCCCATAATAGCTGATAGCATTGTAAGATACGAACATAGATATACTGTACATTATTGCAGATACAGTAACCCCCGACCCAACTAAAATTACCATATGCTGTTTGGTTAACGCAATATAAGCATGAATACTGTAGCAAGCAATGAAGCGGTCAACTGATATCAACACCAAAATAGTGGGTACTAAATAACACCGCCATAGAAAAAATTGGTTGTGTGGCTTCAAAATGCACAGCCAAGAAGTTTGTAACATTTCATCCTGTTTGGTCAAAATCAAATAAATTCTATACGCTCCGGCCGACAAATGACCACACCCCGCCAAGCCATCGGAAACGGCTAACGCGGCCGGGAGGACGTACTCTTTTCGATGTAGTGATTTGGTTGTAGCGATTATGATTAATATAAGAATGTTTGCCAAAATCTGTAGAATTCCTTGACAAATATAAATCACTTTGACGATAAAACCATGGGCTTCTCCTCTGTCTTCAGAAATTATGGTAGTGTTGTTGTAGGTCATTCCAATTTACCCTGAAACAAGAAAATAAACGACGATTCTGTAGCACAAGTTCTAAAATCTGACAAAAAATTGTTGCGCCGTTTGAGAAACGAAACATGTAATTTCATTACGAAAAGAACCGATTTTGACACTCAAGAGTACAGAAAGTAGTCGCCGAAGTCACGCCAGGAAAATAAGTAAGTGGCGCATCCATTTTTCCTGTTGCGCCACAGCGCAACAGGTAGTTTATACTTGGTTTGTATAGGATTTGCAGACTCTGTAAATTCATACACTTACGTGACAAATTACTTACCTTTTGTGTTCTGTGCATGTGTTTGCAACTGCCTGTCTCTTGTATAATGTGTGGTGGCTGCCAACAGGCTGCTGTCAATATATGATATGGCTGATATATGCATTTAATAACAGCACAGTGTGTACCTTGTCTGTAAGAATTTCAGTAGGTATCAATACACGAGTACAGTATTTAAAGTACACACTCAGCTCATATTGGCCGAATATCAATAACTTATTGATTGATACAGTCCACCTGTATTAATGCAGCAAACATTGCAACACTAAAAGTTCCTTCGACAGGAAAATCTAAACATATTAGTGTAATAACAAGATGGTTGGCAATAAAAATCTTAAACCAGAATGAAAGTCATAAATTGTCACACTGTTCAAGCCGAAGTAGCTCATTTGTGAGAGCGTTAGACTGAAGATCTAAAGGTCCCTGGTTTGATCTCGGGTTTCGTTAATTTTTTAAAATTCATTGGTTTCAACTTTTATTTAATTAGATGTTAATGAATTTTCCCCCTATATTTGCTCTTAAGCTAGAAATAAGATTGCGTTTATGGATTTTCTTTTTCTTTATTTATGTTTAATAACTAACCTGTATGCCTGTTTGTAGCTTATGAACGCAATGTTGTTTCGAAAATTAATAATTGCGTCTTATTTCCTTTAGAACATAAACACTAGAGTTAAGAAACTCGAATTAAGGTGGTAATGTCGCCAAAGCAGTTTTGCTCATAGGCTGCAAAAGGAGAACTTTTTGCTTTGAAATTGTACGTTCACTGAAAAACTAGTGAAATGCCATATGGTGTCAAATAAATACTGCCAGACACTAGACTACCAATATCTACTAATATTTTTAACCAATCACCATTTGTGAGCCAGACATCACACAATAGAGACATAAAAGTTCAAAAAATCAAGCCAGATATCAGATTGGCCAGCTTGTGAAGTACATGTAATGTTTTGACGCACATTTTTGTGTCACAAATAAGAAAAATGAAAAATGAAGGTTCGTTTTTCTTTTGATTTCAAAATAGGTGTCTAAATTTTTTACAATTTATCATTATTGCTGTGAGTACTTTACAGGTTACGCACAGTTTCACAGTTCAAACAGGCATTACTCCACAACCACTCAAGCAATTTGCACTAAATTTTGTGTGCATAAACTAGAGCATATGTGCTTTTACTTTGTGTAAAGAATCTAAACAAAAAGTTTTTAGTTGTGACGAAATTATCGAATGTGAATAGGTTTTCAAAACGTCATTTTTCCGACTTTGCGACTTCACTGCTAACTGTATGCCGCATCAATTTTTCTGAAACTTGGCAAAAATATTTTCCTTGAAACATATTTTTAGAATATATAAAGAACATTGACCTATCTTTTACTGAAAAAGTTTTATAGTCGCGCAAAATCGACTGCTTTCGCGACACTACCCCCTTAACAGACGCAGTTCTTGACTTTTGAAGTAGGACGTGAAATACACCATTTTTTGTTTTCACAAATATAATATTAATATAATTTAGTTTTACAACTTTCCAATTAAATACGCTTGCAAAATTGAGCTTTATTAGTTTTTTTATGGAAACTTAGATGCGATAACTAAATTTTTGTTCAAATCAAACAAACTGCACATAATTCCTTCTCTTATAAAATATACACTGCTTATTTTGCCCAAAACGACACCGATAACAAAGCAAAAATCTGAGCGCAGAAGACTAAAAAGCAAAAAACAGACTGAGGAGTCTGAAACTCTTCGTATGATGTACTCTTGAAATTTTTTAAATTTACTGTGGCTGACAATTACTTTTTACTGCGCAACAGGCCTAATGTTGTCAAACGTTCATCCTTCAACTCTTTGCACTCACTGGATTACTTTTGCAATAAGCTTTTACTTGTTCCTGTTGTGCCACAGCACAACAGGTCTTTAATTTTCATTTTGGACAATATCACTGAGCTTGTTTGCACCTTTTGTCAGTTGGTTTGTGTAACCTGTGCTTCAGTCTATCAGCGCGGGCGTCACATGTAGTTTGCAGTGTTTTCTACGTTAGTTTGAATGGGTTCAGTGTTAAATTACATGCACAGTGAAAACATCTACTTTAAGTGGAATACCATTAAAGATTATGGAACGCAAAAAAAGTGAAGGACTCTCTGGAATCAGATTTTAACTCGAACGCGTTACCGTCTGAGCCAACCAGCTCTCATAAGAGTTTGAATAATGTGTTGTTACCAATAAAACACTATCGTCGATTTTGTTGTGACAGTTTGAGGATTTGTGTGATCAATCATTAATACTGAACAGAAATTGTGATATTAAACTTAAAAACTTAAATTGCAAATAGAATTCAAAATATATTTTTACAACAAAAAACTTTATATATATATGTCAACCTTAACATTGAACGCAAACTACAAACTGAGCATCAGATTTTTTGCAGATAGATTGTTGTTAAAGATTTTTATCTATCGTGTATCGAAGCCGAAATAGCTCAGTTGGGAGAGCGTTAGACTATAGGTCTAAATGTCAATTGGTTCGATCCCGGGTTTCGGTCGCATTTTTTTGAATCAACATTGCTGTTTTTAATAATTCAATTTACCAATTATTGGCAATTTGTCTAGTTAACATAAATCATAAATATATTTTTCTTCCTCAGGAGACGCACTTGTGTTACTTTGATTGCATTTTGTACCAACCTTCTGTGTCCCTGGTTTATATATTTACACTAAAATTTTACTTACCAAACAACTTAATTAAAAGTTTAAGTGAGGTGCAATATTTTATGCAATATTTTATCTGAAGGCGATAAAAACCATTTTCAGCACCGGCCCCAGGAAGGCATACCGTATAACGAGATACCGCTGCACAACAGGTTTTAAATGACCGCTGGTCAGTTTACTTGAAAAAGAATGCTTAACGCTTACTGAAGCTTTTGCCTCAGCTTTGGGCTTGTTTGTCAGACTTTAGTTGAGGAACTGCCAGAATCAGACGTTGTTTGTTGTTTTTTATTTAGCTGTTGCCATTAGCTTCGGTATTCTAGTTTGCATTAAATTGCTGACTAGTCAATCGAGTGTGTATCTATTGACTGTCATAAAATGATTATCGACAAGGCTGTAGATAAGAATCGAAGAATCACGCAAACATGAGGCTGCTTGTTGCACAATGCACGTACATAAGCAGGACGCTGATTAATAATTAACCCTTTGATGCGCACTGTGAACCTCAGGTACCCCACGTGGTGGATGATCAATATGGGGCTATAAAGCTTGGCTAGCTTATTCTAGTCAACTGATCTTCGAATTGTTTTTTCAGAAATCGCAGATCTTTGCACTTAGTGGCCCACTTTTAGTCCTACTGCCACACAACAAAACCTATGCTTGATTAAGCAGTGTGAAAATTTTACTTTTTTATCGCAAAAATAGTATTTTCTTTATAGCCTCATTATGATATTTGATCTGAACTATGAACTAGATACTACTAACTGTCTATTTTAACTCTGGCAGAAAACTCCTATTATGCATCATACAACGGATATTGTAGTGTATTTTTGCAGTCAACTATGATAGGCGCACGATTGCTGTGTTATTACTCTAGGTTGAGGTACTCAAACTTTCAACTTTGAACGCTTATAACTCAAAAACATTGCGTCCTAGACCCTTGATCGACTGGACTGTTTTGTTCACCATTAAATTCTGAATGGAATGGTGGTTTTGCGAGCTCTCTACGACGCACGTAGCTCGAGCAATGGCCAAAAAACTGGAAGGTGTCAAAGTCTGGCTGCCTAGAGAGAGAACCTCTGGGCGTCAAAGGTTTAAGTATCAACTTAGTTTAGAAATTGACACTATCTGAACATACCTCCCGCTTTCACTTTAAAATGTTGTTTTGTAAGATTTCAGTTGGCTGTGTTTTTCTGAAACTCGTCACAAAACTATATCATTTTATATTGCAGTGTTTTGCCAAATTGCATGTTACTAAATGTGACATAGCCAGACTCATTAAATCAACTCCTTCCAACGGCGAAAGATTAAATCAAGGGTCTTATCCAAAATTGGATTTATCGGATTAGACTTAACTTTGTTTCGTTAATAACGCAGCGTCAGTTAAACGTAACTTACTGAAACTTGGCACACATCGAGATAATGTATGTAAGCCATGTAGAGAAAAATTTCTGCCGGCTATTTTCAGTTTGTGCTGTGTTCCTAGCAAAATTAATTTAAATCTCATCCGTTAAATACAATTTTGGATAAGGCCCCAAGTTGCCCACTGGCCAATCTACAGTGCCAATTGACATCACTGTGTGGCAGCTCGATGCGAAGGCCAATCTGGCTGGCAGTGTGAAAATTGGCAATGGCAATTTTTACTTATTCTGGTTCTGTTGTTGAATAGAAAGAGGAGGCCCCAATTTAGAAAGAATGAAAGAGATGGAGGCGCCGGGAATCGAACCCGGGCCGCCTGCTTCGAAGTCAAGCATGCTACCACTACACCACAGCCCCCGAGTCTCATAGGCCCTAATTCTCATTTACAACAGGGTCCCCCCTTCGAACATCGTTGCGACCCTGCAACGATAGTCGGTCGATACTCATGCTCCCGGGGCGAACCCGATGCCTCAAGGGCGGAGCACATTCACTCGTAGGCCTCCAAGCCTACTTCAATCATACCACACTCAGGGTTTCCTGGCTCACCCGCAACCACAGGGTTTCTCGATCGACCCAGAACGATTCTCAACCAATACCGAGGGTTTTTAACTGGCTCACCCTTAACCGAAACCGAGGGTTTTCTCCGGCTCACCCCTAACCGAGGGACCACACTAGAGAAGCTATGTACACAGTCATACAGCACACAGCACGAGTACCGTAAGGGTTGAAGTGCCAACCTCAACCCAGGGCATGCAGTTATTTATTAAGCATCCATGTACGTGTCCTTCGCACGTTAAATTAAAATCGACTAAATAACTGACTCTAGTTACAATAAAATCTTTTTAATGGCTGCTACATTTGCAATCAAGGTGGAGGAGGGAGGAGGGAGGGATCCCCCTTTGGTTTCATTGCCCTGCCGAAAAACAATTCCGATACGTCTCCAATTGACCAAATTTGGCCTAAAAATAAAAAAATTCCAGACCGCTGCAATTTTGTGGTTTACTACTCCCTGCCAAACATACTTATTATTTTTCATCAAAGCCTGCGCATGTCTATAAGAGTACATTAGGCCGAATTTACTTATGTAATACACTGTCTGATGTGACGTTCCCATCTATTGTTTCAATTTTCTTGATACGTCTCACGTTGATCAAATTCGGCCTAAAAGTTAAAATTTCAAATGGCATGGAATTTCTCAACAGGAAAAAGCAAATGCTATAATTAGTCAGCTGTTAAGCTAAAACGCCAGGCTACCTAAAAATGCTTCCACAAAATCAATTACTTATGATAAATTTGTTATTTCCCGATTCTAGAAACAACGTCAAATACAATTTATGAAGTATGTACAATAATTTAGTTCAATGTTACGTTTAATCTTCATTAATACTTCATACTACATAATAATACATATGACTTATAGTCATACTGACAATTGACACTTCATTATTACCCAATAGACTAGCTCTGTATGTTGAGCAAAAAAATCGGTAGTTTACCGAGCGCCAATCATCTGTCTTTGTCACAAAAAAAGATAAAGTACAAACAAACCTATGTCTGGACACATATGTACGTATTGTTAAATTATGATTATTTATTTATTGAATAAATGAAAAAAATATTAATACCTAATGAAAATTTGGTGAAAAACAAACTTGAAACTTCATCGAACCTAACTTTCAGGCAAAATTTGTCCGATTTGGTTAATTATTTTTTTAGTTAGAGAAATAACTCGTAAATAATTAGTGTGAGTGTGGAATCATGTGAAAATAACTTGTTCCTTGCAAAATAACGGATCTAAAGTGCTGTTTTCTAGGAAAAAAATGAATGAATGTAAACAAGTAGCCCCCCAAAGGGTCAAGGCTCCGTTTCCGGTGTCACCTTTCAGTTACACTGAATACCCGACTTTTCAGCCCCAATTTAGAAAGAATGAAAGAAATGGAGGCGCCGGGAATCAAACCCGGGCTGCCTGCTTCATAGTCAAGCATGCTTCTACCACTGGCGGTCCCAGACTTCGATTTCGGGGGGGGGGGCGGAGGTCTGAAGAAATTTTTTGACTTTTTATAATAGTGTTTTTAGCTTTACGCTAATTTGTTATCAGCCATATCAAGGGCAATGAATTGAGTCTGTTTGTAGTAAAAACCAGTTGTGTAGCCAGGAAAAAACGGAGAATTTTTCAATTTTTAGGTTGAATTTGGTCAACTGGAGACGCATCAGAAATTTTTTTCCGACAGGAAATTAAACCCCATGATGAGAACGTCACATCAGACAGAAGACAGTGTATTACACAACTAAATGCAGCATAATCTACTCATGTATACATGTATAAGCTTTGATGAAAGATAATAACAAGGAATAGTAAGCCACAGAGTTGCAGGGGTCTGGGGGCGGCAGCCCCCAGTAAAAAATTAGGGGAAATTTTTTATTTTTAGGCCAAATTTGGTCAATTGGGGAGGCATCAGAAAAATTTTTCGGCCGGACCATAAAAACCCTTGTGTAAAATTTCAGTCGGAAGAAATTTCGAGGGGGGGCGGCGTCCCCACCCGCCACCCCCCCTGGAAGAACCGCCCCTGGCTACCACTACACCACAGCCCCCGAGTGTCATACGCCCTATTTCTCATTTACAACAGGGTACCCCATTCGAACATCGTTGCGAACCTGCAACGATACTCAGTCGATACTGATGCTCCCGGGGAGAACCCGATGCCTCAAGGGCGGAGCACAGTCACACGTAGGCCTCCAAGCCTACTTCAATCACACCACACTCAGCGTTTCCTGGCTCACCCGCAACCACAGGGTTTTTCGATCGACCCAGAACAATTTCCAACCAATACCGAGGGTTTTAATTGGCTCACCCTTAACCGAAACCGACGGTTTTCTCCAATTCACCCATAACCGAAACTGAGGGATTTTCCGGATTACCCTTAACCGAGGGACCACATAAGAGACAAACGATGTACACAGTCACACTGCACACAGCACGAGTACCGTAAGCGTTGAAGTGCTAACCTCAACCGAGGGCATGGGGTTCCTAACCCACCTCCGAAGACGGTTCAGGGATAAGGTTGTCCTGTGCAGTGTGCACCCGTCCCTATTCGCTCCGTCCTGTCACGGTCGCCACTATGTTGAAAGAAAGAGGCGGCCCCGATTTAGAAAGAATGAAGGAAATGGAGGCGCCGGGAATCGAACTCGGGCCGCCTGCTTCGAAGTCAAGCATGCTACCGCTACACTATAGCCCTCGAGTTTCATAGGCCCTTTTTCTCACTTACAACACTTATTATTGCTGGTGGTCGGTGAAACATTACGGTGCCGAAGCTGCAAATTACGATCACTGTAACAACACCATCATTTATTGATTGATCGATTACTACGTACTTTTATATACGCAGACAAAAATAGGCAGCTGACACCCAGCTGAAGTTACATACCTAATACAAAACATATAAGCGTTCTACACATGCAGCGTGTACAGCTGTGTTTAGCACTGCAACAACAATGAATCAAAACAATAGTTGCTTCTCTAAAACAACAAAAATTCTAATGACAAAACAAAAAAAACAATCAATAAATACCTAGTGCTCGCATGTTGTATGTGTCGCTTGATATTGACATGAACTTGATATTTTTATGACATGAATGTACCTACTGTTTCCAAAAGTAATTGTGGAATGGAGCCAAACATAAAACAAAAACGCTGAGTTATCTGCAAAAAAACATCTTGACCAAATATTTAATAAGTCAGACTAGAATTTCTAATTGTAGCAAAAGCGCTAAACAATAATATTTAGTAGAAATATTTAGCTAAAAAAATTGTCATTGTATTTAAGTTCTGTAAAAATTGTTTGATTTAATGCAAGTACTGACTGGACTGAATAAAATTTCTACAGTAAATTTTTTAAGTAAATAGCATGTTTGTAAACTAACTTGTGGTTGATAGCTAGTAGTTATACCCTCAAACGTCGTTACCTAAAATAGGGCCGACACGTCAAAAGATAGTTACTTTTACCTTTTTTAGTTACCCTCAATTGCCAAATTTGGTTATTGGCATATAACGAACGATGAAGTTATCAAAGCGAAGTTTTAAACGCAAACAAACATAATGGAGCTTAAGATCATATTTCAAACTTTCCAACTTTTACAATTTAGATTTTAAATGTTTTAAAATGGCACGTTTAAATGGTTTGAACCGTTTAAACGCGTTTAAACGTTTCAACGATTTGGAACCGTTTAAACGTTTACGGGTTCAAAAATTGCTGTTTTCGACCCGTTTAACGCTTACATGTATATTCGTTTAAGGTGGTAGTTTCGTATGTGCAGTTTTTGTCGCGATTCGCTGTAACCAACAGCTAACTTTATGAAATTTGGCACACATATGAGGCACTTTTAGGCAAACATATGGGGAAATTATTTGTTCTTTATAATCAGTTACACCATAGTTATAACAAAAAAAGTAGTGTTTTTGACATTTTTTGGCTATTTTTACAATATTTTGTAATTTTTAAATAACTTTTTCTCAAAAACAGTATTGATTTCCACTAAATTAAAAAAAAGGAATCTAGATATTTTACTTAAGATCAGTTTGGAACGTTAAAACATAAATTTAACTGCAACTGTTTTCAGGAAATTGACACTTTCTGAATTTAACTCCGATTTTCACTTTAAAATGATGTGATGTAAAATTTAAGCTACGCATATCTTCAAAAGTCGGCACCAAACTAGATAAAGTTGTACCACAGTGTTGTGTCAAAATTCATATTACCAACTGTTATATAACCAGGGTTATGAGCTCTGAAGTCTATCACCTTCATTTTTGACAAAAAACGCTCGAAAATACGTGACAAGACGTGAAGTTTTATATTCGTTTTACCTAGCCTCCGTATTGTCGTTTGAATGTATGAGCGGTCACATTGGAAGACAATAGGTCACTTTAGACTATGGTGGTGGAATTTATTGCCATGGTTGCCATGGCAACGCATACGAGTTCATTATACTAAAATATACGTCATGTACTCGAAAGTGTCAATTTGCTGATTATGTGTGCAGTCTATATTCATAATATTTAACCAAAATGAAGAAAACTAAAATGTCTAGATTCCTTTTTTTGCAATTATTGATAGGCATTGTACTTTTTATTTTCTCAAGCCATAAAGTTTTACGAAATTCAAAAAAGTTCTGTTTTGAAGCTTAGATTTAAAGTACTGAAGCAATTTGAAAACTTATCCAAATGAAACTATCCATGTATTGAGACACCTACCAGTGAATTTAGACTAAATTGGAATTAAACTTCATCAAGTCATATTCTTTCTATAATCAAACATAGCGCAAAAACATGAAAAAATGCAAAATTTGAGATTTTTCACAGCGTCTTTTGGATAAACTGTCAAAATTGTCAACAAAACAAATACTTGACCTTACGGTACCATTTTTGGTCATTAAAATGCAAAAAACCGCTAATGAATAGCTTCTAAGACAACCGAGTAACAGCTCATCAAAAAAAGCTGCACATACGAAACTACCACCTTAAACGCTTTATACGCGTTTAAAACGCTTACTTTTTACCGTTTACACGTTTAAACGCTTACTTGTTTAACCGTTGGAACGTTTAAACGCGTTTAAACGCTTACTTGTTTAACCGTTAAAACGTTTAAACGCGTTTTAACGCTCGCTTGTCTAACCGTTTAAACATTTAACCACGGTTAAACGTTTAAGGTGGTAGTTCCATAATCGCAGTGACACGTTTTTTTGACAGATCTATACACTATGAGTAAAGAAACTATGATTTTCTCAAACTATACCAAAAAACACCCAGAGCATTTTTTATTTGGTGTAAAATACCATGGTTAAGACTAGCTACCACATTGGCTTACTAAACTGTAAGCCAGTGGAGTAGCTAGTCTTAACTTTGGATTTTATCAGTGATCAAAACGTGATAGTAGACAGTTTTGAGTCTGGTTTCGAAAAATTACAGCCATTCTATTCCTGCTTTACATGTTGTTCTAAAATAGCGCTTTGGAAAAAGCCTCACGTAAAAAAACTGCTATTCTGGAACTACCACCTTAAACGCGCTTAAGGTGGTTGTGTCGCCAAAGCAGTTTTGCTCACAGGCTGCAAAATGAGAACTTTTTGCTTTGAAATTGTAATTGTAAATTGTAATTGTAATTGTAATTGTAATTGTAATTGTAAATTGAAATTGTGAGCCAGACATCACACAATAGTGACATAAAAGTTTAAAAAATCAAGCCAGATATCAGATTGGCCAGCTTGTGAAGTACATGTAGTGTTTTGACGCACAATTTTTTGGCCACAAGTAAGAAAAATGAAAAATGAAGGTTCGTTTTTCTTTTGATATCAAAATAAGTGTCTAAATTTCTTACAATTTTTCATTATTGCTGTGAGTACTTTACAGGTCACGCACAGTTTCACAGTTCAAACAGGCATTACTCCACAAGCACTTAGGCAATTTGCACTAAATTTTGTGTGCATAAACTAGAGCATATGTGCTTTTACTTTGTGTAAAAAATCAAAACAAAAAGTTTTTTAATTGTGACGAAATTATCGAATGTGAATAGGATTTCAAAACGTCATTTTTCCGACTTTGCGACCTCACTGCTAACTGTATGCTGCATCATTTTTTCTGAAGATTGCCAAATATATTTGCCGTGAAACTTGTTTTTAGAATATATAAAGAACAATGACCTATCTTTCACTGAGAAAGTTTTACAGTCGCGCAAAATCGACTGCTTTCGCGACACTACCCCCTTAAACGTTTAAGGTGGTAGTTGCGTTTTCGAGGTTTTTGTGATTTCTATGTAAACTTTGCGCCACCAGTACTCAAGTTATAAGTGACGCCTGAGCATAAAGTTTTGGGACAGTATTGTAAAGGTCAAAATCCCCAGGCATGTCTCTCACTTTTTTGAAATTTCACCTGTGGACATTTTTAGAGGGTTTTATTTTCAAGAAATTATCTTAAATTTTCGGTGCGTTTGCTTTTCAGCTATTTTCTCAGTAAATTGACTAGTTATTAAAAAAGTGGGGGACATGCCTGGGGATTTTAAACATGTCAAAAACCTTACCAACTTTCAGCCCCAACAGGTAATCGTATGATTCAGAGCTGTGGCGCAAACTTTTTGTAAAAAATTTTAATATTTTTGAAAGGACCTTTCTTTAGTCGCTTATACTGGAAAGAAAATCACAGGTGAAATTTTAAGGCATGGCATACATTTAGGAAAGATGTTGTTCTACCTAATGTAAAAGACCGCTTGTGATTTGAATTTGTAAACGCTGAGCTATGGCTTTTTAAAAAAACACCTAAAAACGCAATTACCCCCTTAAACGTTTGAACGCTTAAGGTGGTAGTTCCGTAATCGCAGTGACCCGTTTTTCTGACAGATCTATACATTACGAGTAAAGAGAATATGATTTTCTTAAACTACACCAAAAAATACCCAGAGCATTTTTTATTTGGTGTAAAATACCATTATTAAGACTAGCTACCGCGTTGGCTTACTGAACTGTAAGCCAATGGGGTAGCTAGTCTTAACGTGGGATTTTATCAGTGATTAAAACGTGACAGTAGACACTTTTGAGTCTTGGTTCGAAAAATTGTACCCATTTTAATCCTGCTTTACTGGTTCTTCTGAAAAAGAGCTTTGAAAATAGCCTCATGTAAAAAAACTGCGATTCTGGAACTACCACCTTAAACGCGTTTATGTTTAAGGGGGTAGTGTCGCGAAAGCAGTCGACTTTGCGCGACTATAAAACTTTTTCAATGAATGATAAGACATTGTTCTTTATATATTCTAAAAATATGTGTCAAAGCAAATATTTTCGCCAAGTTTCACCAAAATTGGTGCAGCACCCAGTTAGCAGTGAAGTCGCAAAGTGGGAAAAATTACGTTTTGAAAACCTATTCACATTCGATAATTTCGTCACAATTAAAAACTTATGGTTTGATTCTTTACACAAAGTAAAAGCACATATGCTCTAGTGTATGCACACAAAATTTAGTGCAAATTACTTGAGTGGTTGTGGAGTAATGCCTGTTTGAACTGTGAAACTGTGCGTAACCTGTAAAGTACTCACAGCAATAATGATAAATTGTAAAAAATTTCGACACTTATTTTGAAATCAAAAGAAAAACGAACCTTTATTTTTCATTTTTCTTATTTTTGGCGAAAAATTGTGCGTCAAAACATCACATGTACTTCACAAGCTGGCCAATCTGATATCTGGCTTAATTTTTTTAACTTTTATGTCTCTATTGTGTAATGTCTGGGTCACAAATGGTGATTGGTTAAAAATATTGGTAGATATTGGTAGTTTAGTGTCTGGGAGTATTTATTTGACACCATATGGCATTTCACTAGTTTCTCAGTGAACGTACAATTTCAAACCAAAAAGTTCCCCTTTTGCAGCCTATGAGCAAAACTGCTTTGGTGACACTACCACCTTAAACGCTTAAGGTGGTAGTTTCGTATGTGCAGCTTTTTTTGATGAGCTGTTACTCGGTTGTCTTAGAAGCTATTTATTAGCGGTTTTTTGCATTTTAATGACCAAAAATGGTACCGTAAGCTCATGTATTTGTTTTGTTGACAATTTTGACAGTTTATCCAAAAGACGCTGTGAAAAATCTCAAATTTTGCATTTTTTCATGTTTTTGCGCTATGTTTGATTATGGAAAGAATATGACTTGATGAAGTTTAATTCCAATTTAGTCTAAATTCGCTGGTAGGTGTCTCAATACATGCATAGTTTCATTTGGATAAGTTTTCAAATTGCTTCAGTACTTTAAATCTAATATTCAAAACAGAACTTTTTTGAATTTCGTAAAACTTTATGGCTTGAGAAAACAAAAAGTACAATGCCTATCAATAATTGCAAAAAAAGGAATCTAGATATTTTAGTTTTCTTCATTTTGGTTAAATATTATGAATATAGACTGCACACATAATCAGCAAATTGACACTTTCGAGTACATGACGCATCTTTTAGGAAATGAACTCGTATGCGTTGCCATGGCAACCATGGCAATAAATTCCACCACCATAGTCTAAAATAACCTGTTGTCTTCCAATATGACCGCTAATACATTCAAACGACAACACGGAAGCTAGGTAAAACGAATATAAAACATGACGTCTTGTCACGTATTTTCGAGCGTTTTTTCTCAAACATGGGGGTGATACACTTCAGAGCTTATAACCCTGGTTATATAGCAGTTGGTAACATGAGTTTTGACACAACACTGTAGTACAACTTTATCTAGTTTGGTGCCTAGTTTTGAAGATATGTATAGCTTAAATTTTACATCACATCATTTTAAAGTGAAAATCGGAGTCAAATTCAGAAAGTGTCAATTTGCGTTTTAACGTCCCAAACTGATCTTAAGTAAAATATCTAGATTCCTTTTTTTTAGTTTAGTGAAAATCAATACTGTTTTTGAGAAAAATTAATAAAAAAAAAAAGAAAAAAAAAAAAAAAAAAAAAAAAACCAAAAAAACTACTTTTTTTTTAAAACAACAAGAGAGAAACAAAAAAAAAAGAACAAAAAATCCGCCCATTGGTTTGCAAAAAAGCGCCTCATATGTGGGAAAAATTAAAAAAAGATGGGGGTGGGAGAGAGGAACGACGAAAAACGCCCACAACAAAACTACCACCTTAAACGTTTAAACGTTTGAACGCTTAAACGCGTTTACGTTTAAACATTTAAACGCGTTTTCCCATCTGTCTTGTTGCGATTCGTCCGAAAATTTAGAGATTTGATTTTTCCTGCCGCCACCTCAGTGGCGGCAGGACTTTACATTGCTTTTCGTTTTGTAATTACATGTGTGCATTGTTCTGCATCAAAATACGGTTGAAGTATCGGCTTATATAGTAAGCATAGGGTTTTGTTAACTTTCAACAGAAAAATCGAAATGTTCTGACTTACTTTGATGAGTCGTTTTTGCCGAAAAGCGCCCATCCAAGGAGGAGCGGATAACGACGTATTTCCAACTAATAATTTTTTGATCGTTTTAACAAATTAAAGTACAACGTTCGAGAACTATTGAAATAATGATAAATTAACTATAATAATTAATACTTTGCAAGTGAGAACCTAGCCCCCTCATTCTCTAAAGCGGCATTGTATAGGTACATAAGTGTAAGATAAGCCCGTTACAGTATTTAAAGGGCTTTCTGAAAGCTCGGCATTGGCCCAGTAGCTCAAATGGTACAGCACTGGTCTGCAAATCCAGTGATTGGTGGTTCGAATCCCCCTTGGGTCAGCCCAATAAAAATGCTTTCTAACTCCCAGTAAAAACCCCCTTGCAATCTTGAAAGAACCCCCTGCCTGTCTTGAAAGAACCCCCTTGCAGTGTTGTAAGAACCCCCTTGCTGTCTTGACATGACGAGGCGTACGAGAACTAATCAATTAATTACAAATTAGATATAATAATTAATAAATTGCAAGTTTAGAGTGTGAACCTACTCGCCCCATCATTCTCTAAAGCGGCATTGCATACGTAAGTGTGAAGTAAGATAGGCCCGTTAGAGTACTTGAAGGGATTTACGAAAGCTCAGCATGCCCAGTAGCTCAAATAGTAGAGCACTGGTCTGCAAATCCAAAAATGGGTGGTTCGAATCCCAATTGAGTCATTCCGATGAAAATGTTTTCTTTCTACCAGTAAGAACCCCCTTGCTGTCTTGACATGGAGAGACGTTTGATAACTAATAAAACAATTATAAACTAAATAGAATAATAAATACGTTGCGAGTTTAGAGTGTGAACCTAGCCCCTTCATTCTCTAAGGCGGCATTGCATAAGTAGGTGTAAAATAAGATAGGGCCCGTTAGAGTAGTTAAAGGGATATACGAAAGCTCAGCATTGGCTCAGTAGCATTGGAAGCCCAATTGAGTCATTCTGAAGAAGTAATTGAAGATGCTGTCTGTCTTCCAGTAAAAAAACCCCATTGCTGTCTTGGCATGGCGAGACATAATAAAATATAGGAAATATCTAAGCTTCTATTTAAAATATCCTATTCTTGGGCTCGATCGATTTTTAGCCCAAATAGATTTTATTTAAATTAAGGTATGAAAGCCAAAAATGGTTGACCTTGATAATTTTCAAGTAACCTAATAGGTAGCTTGAGTACGCCTGTTTAATTTTAAGATAAAATTTGTTCTAGTAGTTACTTCAGCAGTTAGAATCAGACGCTTAACAGTTCTAATTTTATCAAATAAATAGTTTTGGTCCTACTTAATAGTGACACCATTGTCCATGTTATGTTTCTGCTTATGCGCAACAATTTCTTAGAATCAGTTGTTTAGAGTCTGTTTGTGTGATTAAAGTAGTAGATATGATACCAAACCTTTAACTAGAACTTGTTATTTTTTTACAGAGTGTTTGCATAAATGAAAGTTGATGCATATGATAATGCAGACTAGTCTTAAAAAAATTTCTTTTTCACTCAGAACTAAAAATATGAGATATCTTTTACAATTTTGCAATTGGCCAAAAACCAGGAAAAATGCGGCAAATATGAGAAGAACCGAAAAAATTTAGAAAGAAACCTTAAATTGAGATATTGTATTGAGCTAATATAGCAGGAGGTTCAAAATTACAGGCAATACAGGCATGAATTTTGACTTAGCTTTCACATAGAAGTTTGTTAAAAAACGGTTGGGGAATAATTGTATGTGTTCAGGACTTCGTTGGCGGCAGGACTAAACTTGTAAAAGTTCGTATATGTCAAAAGCATAAATTTACTCTAAAAGTTTGCATGAAAATCCTGCTTGTTACCCTATTACTTAGTGTACTGTTAAACTCTACGTTAGTAGTATAGCGTACTGATCTCAGCGCACTTTGGGTGGGGAGGAGCCGGGTGGGGAGGAGCCGCTATCTTTAACGTGTAAAATCCTCCAAATAATCCCCCGCAATCCCCCGACCTGCTTGCTGGCGAATTGGGTGGGGAGGAGCCTTAAATTCCGTAAATTTTTAATTTTAATAATGATTTTTAATTTTAATTTTTTTAATTTAAATTTTTAAATTTTAAAAATTTTTCAATTTTTAATGTTAATAATTTTTACATGTTTAATTTCTTACTATTTTACAATTTTTATTTTTGTTTTTTTTTGTGAATTACGTAATGTGTGGATAAAACACGTGTATAGCCTAGGGCGTTTAAATTGATGCCAACTAGTGGCAGAAAACTAGTTAGGTAGGTTACTGTAGTAGTTTTACGTATTTTAAGTAAACTAGCTGTAGCTCAGCGATTACTTGACCGATCAAGGCGGTCAATAGGTCGTTTTGTTGCTCATAACTGGGGCTACACGACCATATAAAAAACTTAGTCCTATCCCCCAATTTATGATCAGATGTATCCAGTTTAGCAAACCTAGTTCAAGTTTTTGGCTAAAAACATACCGCACATTTTACGGGCATGGACGATTACTTGGCGATTATTTGCCCGATCAACTCAATCAATACGTCATTGTGTAGCCTATCAAGAGTACTACAAGGTGATATAATAAGCTTGGCTAAATTTATAGTTTTTTGGCAGTTATGGCAGGTTTAGTATACCTTATGGCGGTATACCTTTTTTATAATGATACCGCACGGGCATGGACAACTACTTAGCGGTTACAAGGCGGATTGACTCGAGCAATATATCATCGTATAACATAAGTACTATAAGCTGATATAACAACCCAAGCTGAATACCTACGCTAAGGGTAGATTTACCTAATGCTAAATATACATATTTTGTAAACCTAATGGTTTGGTAGTCAATGATTAATGACTAATTTGACAGAAGTTTAGGGTGAGTCATGGCGTCATCGTCGTTGATTAATAGAATGTACACATTCCTAAGATGACTCATAGCGTCGTAAGGTCGGGGGGGGGCACAGTTCTTAAAAATTGGTTACCTAGTTAGCTTCTAGCTGTCCTAAGGTATTATACAGGGGGTACTGTGCTTAAGTGAACTTAAGGTAGTAATAGCAGTAAAATTAACTTATTACCTGCCCCCTCTTTGGCAATTACCTAATAGACACTTAATACCGGGCCCCCTCTGTCAAGTGTCGGTGAAGGGTGGAACTCAAGGTATAAAAGGCGGTTAGCAAGTAGATTGGATCAGTTGTTATCACCGACACGCTACTGATCGGTCGGTTATTTACTTTCGCTCTTCAATAAGCGCTACTTTTTGCTCAAGAATTGCCTGTGCTGTTCACCTGCCATAATTCAGGTATTGTTTTTTTGTTAATTGCTATTTAATTCTAATAATATTTAGTTTAGCATGTGGCTCGCTTGATTAGATTGATTAATAAAATAGTATCCACAAATATAGTATCTATTGGTAACAAATTTAGCTTTGAAAAATGTCGGATTAATTGTGTATTATTTTGAAATTATCCATGTTTCAGATATGGAGTGTCCTGAGTGCAACCAGTAATTTACCTTCCATCACAATTTATTACGACATCTTCGTACTTCCCACCAATCCACCCAATCCTTTCAGTGTCCATCCTGTGACAATTTTTACACTCGCAACGACAAATTAAACACTAATATTCAGAAAACACACCCGCCTCAGCCCCCACCACAGTCTACACCGCAGTCCGCTACCTTTCAGTGCCACGTTTGCGACTCCACCCACACCCACGAACGAAATCTCAGTCAACATATTCGCGAAATCCATCAGACCCAACGTCCTCACCAATGCCCACATTGCCCCGAATCATTCACCCGTGCCAGCAAACTGACGGACCACTTGTCCTCCGCCCACCAACGCCGTAGCCCCTACTGGTGTGGTACTTGCTTCCTTTATTTCAAAAGTCCTGACGCCCACATGACCGAACAACATGGACAGCCTTCCTTTACCTGTTCCCAATGCCAGAAGTCCTTTCGTCGCCACGCCCACCTCATGTCCCATCAACGACTGCGCCACCCAAGCAGAGACAATTATTTGCTTGATTGATTGATTGATTGATTTGTTTGCAAATGCGCATCCCCCCGGCAACCATCAGTTGGCACGGTCGTCCACTTAAAGGATGACCTAACTCGTTCGTCGTGGCGGCTCGGAGTCATTCAAAAACTACACACAAGCTCTGCTGGTCGCACTCGGTCAGCATCGATTGGCACACCGACGTGTCCTTCGTCGCCCTTTCAAACTGCTGTATTCTCTTGAAATCGGCCAATAAAGAATCCGCCGAAGCTCCTGCATCTCCTCTTTTGGGGAAGAAATCGCGACGAGCTGCTATTAGAGCCCGCCAAAAGTGGCAAGCTTACACTCGCGACTCTGAAGAAGAAACCGGAGTCTAGACATCATTCCTTTAAGGAATGTTGTCCTTTGCCTACCTCTTTTGCGTCCGCTACTTGCCATTTAGACTTTGAACGCTACTGGCTTAACTCCTTTAGTGCCACTCCAGGCTCGCTGACACTTCGACCTTGTTGTGCCCAACCTCGCCTGGGGAGTGTCAGGAATTTCTTGATTGTTTTGTGTGTATATAGTGTGTACGTGTGTATTGTACATCTTGTGCGCGCGCATGCGTACATATGCTCAGCTCATTTGCATATTGATGTGCAGGCTGCCGCCTGCTTGGCTGTCTTTAGTTGTTATTGTCTGGTGTTGTGGAGTTTTGTTTTTGGTCGCTTAGTATTTTGTATAGTTTTGTGGTGATCGGTTGGCAGCCTATTGCGGTTTACTGTACGACGTGTCATTTTTGTGCCCCATTTTGTGCGCTTAATTTTTGGCGCCCAATTCGGGTTCTTGTGTGGCCCTTTGGGCTTTGTTTACTTTTGTATTCGTGCAGCCAAATTGGCTCTTGTATTTTTCGGGTTTAATAAACCCTTTTTTTCTATATTGTGTATCTTGAACTTGAACTTTTTCTTACAAGTCTATTGTTATGAACTGTGTTGATAATAGTTGTATTGTGGGTGACTGCACTCTTCTCACGGGGAAGTAAAAGTCGCCTAATTACTGATTACGGAGAAATACTGGTGGGCCACTTCGTATACAGTCCACTCGCTACCTTCGACTGGCCCCCATTTTTCTCCACAACAAGTGACAATATGTTTGGTGACAATAGCTGTGTTTTTAGGAAAAAACATAAACAGCCAGAAAGGGACTTTAGAATCCACTTGTTTAAATTCCTTTGCTTGTTCCTATGTTGGTGACAAAACATCAGTTCAGTAGTTGGGATTCTAACATGAAATGGTTTATCCTGCAAACTTGTTTTCGTACTTTTTAAAGAATATAAAATAATAATTTGAGCACGTTATTGACAGCCATAATATTAGTTAACACGGAAAAACAAACTTCTAGACTATAATACTTCCGATTTAAGAAAGACAAATGCGTGAAAATTGGTCACGTATAGACATGCAATGCATAATATGCAGCTGCATAGCCTACTTGCAATCACAACAACTTGTTGTTGACAACAAAGTACACGCAAAAAAAACCATATAAAGGAGTTTGCTGAAAAGCATCTCACCAGTTATTCGAAATCTTCGTGTAACTTGCCTTAATTTTAAATCATTCTCCGAAAACACAAGTCAACTGTAAGATTTTAACTTACCGAAGCACGTTTTGCGAGTTAGATTAAAGTAATTTTCGATACATTTCGTTGCGACATTCGTTAGTGTTGAGAATATTCCTTGAATATAAAATACAGAACGAAAGCTTTTTTATTAAGCTGCACTATGTTTAACATTCAAGTTTAAAAATTGATAACATACTTTTATAAAAAATCGTTCATAAATAGCAGTACAATAGAATTTAAAACGCAACGTTTTAAATCTTGTGTTCGAAATGGCGTGTTGCGTTCAATGTCGCCATGGACAAAGCAGTTCAACTGACGACAAAGTCGCAACAGTGTAGTGCAGTGGTATGCATAGCACGGTCTAGGCTTCTTTACTTCAAACTTTACTGGTGCCAACTCGCCGATAAATAAGCTAAAGCCTTGTCCTCACTAGCCTTGTCATACTTGTCCTCAAGAATACAGGAACAGAGAAAAGGACAAATTTCGGATATCTACTGTGAAGATCTTGGAATTGCTCAAGGACAAATCAAAACGGACAAAAACAAGGACAAGTATGAACCGGGCTTAAGAAACAGTTTTGCGACAGGTTTTGTCTGCTGTAAGTAAAATTGACCAGAAAATGAGCCAATTTGCTTAAGGTGGTAGTTACGTTTTCGAAAGTTTTTATAACGTGCTATAAATTTTGATTGACTCAATGAATTTAATAGCTGTCTTTTTCACGTTAAAGAACTTGACTGAAACTACACTTAAGCACATTATCTAGCTTAAATCTGTAACATGCTAATCAGCAGATACTGTCAAAGTAGTCAAATTTCGTAAATTTTTGCATTTTTCTTGTTTTGCTTGTAAAATTGACAGTGTAACTCCAACTAATTTCATTCTTTAGATTAACATAGCTAATAACAGGGTGAATTTCGATGCTAAGTTTGGTGTATTTATATGATGCAGAAAAGAAGTTACGGACCTTTAATTTTTAATTTTTTCGAATTTTGAAAAATAGACGAATTTTTGAATGTAATTTTTTTACGAAATAGGCTAAATTAATACAAATATAAAAATTGACGCATCAGATATTGTCTAAAAAACATGTAAAATAACGCATGAAAAGATTGCAACATCGAGACTTGATATTTAGTCCACGGAAGTACATTTTTACAGATTTCTGTGAATGAAATTGACGTAACGCAAAATTTAAGAAAACAAAATTTTTGAAATTTTAGTATAACGTAGACACATATGTGTGCCAATTCATCCCAAATTTTGAACAAAATCCTTTTAGTAGTTGTCAAGTTTTGCGGACTTTTGTGTAATGTACTTTAGTTCAAAAAGAAATGTTACATAAATGTGACGTAATCTCAAAAAGTGAAAAGCGGAACGATAAGTTTTGGCATCTAAATTGAAGGTTTTTGACATGCTGTGTGTCATTTTTTTCTTTTTTCAATAAACAGCCGTTTTGACTAGCTACTACTTTGGCTTAGATAAACATAAATTTTACGAAAAATTGTCGTAACTGGCTGAAAAATGATTGTTTCAAGTTAGCAAGCATTTGTCTCATAATAAATTATAGTTTCCAATATTAATATGCGTACTATAATTTATTGATTGATAATTAATCGTAAGTTGTCAAGTGTTACTCCTACAAAACTGTCGAAAACGTTACTACCACCTTAAACGGGTAGTGTCACGAAAGCAGTCAACTTTGCATGTCTGTAAAACTTATTCACTAAAATTTTAGATACTGTATTTCCATATTTTCAAAATATATGTTAAGGCAAATAGTTTTGCCAAGTTTCGGCGAAATTGGTGCAGCAGACACTTTGCAGTGAAGTCACAAAGTCGAAAAAATGACGTTTTGAAAAATTATTCACATTTGATAATTTCGTCAGAATTATTAATCCTTTTAATTTGTTTATACACAGACTAAAGATACATATATAGGTTTTAGTTTATGCACACAAAATTTAGTGCAAGCTACATCAGCGGCTGTCAAGTGTCAAGTAATGCTCGTTTGAACTGTGAAGCTGTACACATGTAAACTGTGTAGTACTCACAGCAATGGTGATAGCTTCTGAAAAATCTAGAAGCTTATTTTAAAATAAAAAAAAGTACCTTCATTCTTCTTTTTTCTTATTTGTGGTAAAAAATTGTTAAAAATCAACACGTTACGTGTACTTCACAAGCTGACCAATCTGATAGGTATCAGGCTTGATTTTTTTTTAACTTATATGTCCCTATTGTGTGATGTCTGGCATACAAATTATGATTAGGTCAAGATATTGGTAAAGTGTCTGGCAGTAATTATTTGACACCATACAGCCTTGGACTAGTTCCCCAGTGAACGTACTATTTTAAAGCAAAAAATTCTTTTTTCCTACAGAGCAAAACTGCTTTGGCGACGGTAACACCTTAACGGGGCGCTCTGAGTAACTTCCAATGAATCAAATTGCTATTTTTTTAAGTGTAACTGCTAAGTGTAATGTGTAAGTGCTAACTTTTTTCTTAAGTGTAATCAAGACAGACACTAGGCAAGTATTTTTGCAAAGTTTGAGAGCTCTGATAGCACTTTAGCGAGTTTTATGACGACATGAAAATTGAAATCTATAGCTTAAATTAAAGACGATTATCTTGCCAAGGTGCCATTTTTGTCGAATCTTTAGGAATCGATAGGTGTGACAAATTTTTAGCCATTTATTTTTTTATCGAAAGTGACGGTTTAAAAAGCCTATCATATTGAGACAAAGCACGATAATTACAATGCAAGAAGTTCGGCACCTCCGTATACATTTGCTCGAATAGTGTGCAACGTTTCTTTCGTATCGGCTTTTGTAGCTGACAGTAATCTTGAAAAACTGAACCCTATAGCCCAGTTTCAGAAACCTGAAGTTTGCCTACACATACGTATTTAGCAAACAAGCCAAATCTGCGGCAAAACCTTCAGTAAGTATAAAGCATGCGTTTTCAAGTAAACTGAGCACAGGTCAGTTAAAACCTGTTGTGCAGCGAAAAAATTTCCCCATAAACATTTTTTATTGAAACAAAGACCTTCGAAGATTGATAGGTTTATGCAAAAGTATGTAAGCACGTTTTCAATATGCAATACACTTAACCAGTTAATGTGATTGTGTATTGTGATAAACAGGTATTACATAATTTGGCATCTGTTGGTCCGAATTTACATCACAAGTTTGCAAACTGATGCTACCATGTGGTTAATGACTACAATTTTCAATACTATATATATATATATATATATAATGACTGACTTTCTGTAAGGTTCGACCATTGGTGAGTTGCCCTTGATACGATTTTAGAAAGGTTGTCGGATTTCGCTCTAAATTGGATATTTTGTACCTACATGAGTGCAAACAAAATGTATGAGATCAGTTTTTCCATAATTGCCCTGTATACTCAGATATGACCCTTGAAATTGGTGGAATTTAAAAATTTTTGAGTGTAAGTAATGCCATTAAATGCATGCGCTCCTACGCCGCGCTTAAAGCAGATAAATGCATGTTACTAACGCTAAATCTAACTGCATTATAGGGCTTTTGAATCCTGTTAAAGATTTGGTTTTAAATTGCACCAAAATTTTTTTATGTCGATAAGAACGTGAAAAACCGATGTTTTAATTTTTTTAATTTTTATACTTTTTGACTGATAGTTATTGTTACAAGTTGGAGCAACGCGTTTTCTCTGCATTTAAAAATAGCTTAATATTTGTCCTAATTGTGTGCAAAATTACAGCACCATTGGGGCGTGCGTTTTGTGTTATTTATTGACCAACATATAGCCACGTTAAAAATATTACATCACAG
>JASANF010019731.1:0-12643 GCA_030248245.1 Trissonchulus sp. WLG1_4
ATTGTTCCTACTAGAGTAGGAACATTTGTTACAGGTTTTTACTCCTGTAACGGTAACTTTCGCTCTATGATTTGTGTGTAAACCTAGCACCCGTCGGCTGTCTATTTTTTTTCCTGAAGGTGGGGGCATGTTATAAAACATCTGTACATACAGAATATTAATTGTGTTTAAAGCTTTCATCTTAAACGCTTTAACTTCTCCAAAGGTTTTAAGATGACACAATTTTTAAAACTTTTAAAAATATACTTCCATGCTATGTTCACAATATCTTTGCATGTCTGCCCCCCCCCTGATTCATTATTTTGCTGGCAAAACTGTTTGCTGACATTACTGATTTGCATATTTCATTCAATATGCAAATTAAGCGAAGCTCTTGGGTCATTTTTGCGTGTGTGCGTGTGGTCGGTCATAAATGCACACAGATAATATTTGTCAAAAGTGTGGGATCGACAGCAACGTATTAAACTGCTCCAGCCGCGATTTTGCGTTACGCTTTCCGTTTGCAGGAAGTAATAAGGCGCTAATAGTTTTACAGACTGATTTTTAAGTTTAGTATTCTAGCCAGAGTAATTTCGTGTTTATTTTGTTAATTTCCATTTCCTAAAATATAAATTCTTTTTCCTAAAATATACGTAAAAGCGCTATTCCAGAAGAACATTATATACACCAATCAACATATGTAAACTACATAGTAGTTTACCTTTGATATTTATTAAAAACAGCATAAATGTACATACTACATACATACACCCCATACAGAGGCTTAAGTGTTAAGATTACACCTAGCCAACTGCAACCCTTGCGCAAGTTGAAAGTTGGCAGTTTAAGCAATAATAATACAAATTACATGGCTCCCTAGTCCTGAAGTTCACGATTTAAAAAAGAACGGGAAAACAATGTCAGAAACTCCACCATATTAAAAGACAGTAAGTAACGGCTTAAGTACAAATCGAACCTTACGTACTCTTGATTTTATGAATATAGATGAGTTACATAACATCAAGAATACATGACATAAAGAAGAATATGTACTCTTGGTATTTTAAGATCTCCGGGGAGGAACACTGCCCCTTTTAGGGGTAACTTGTTTTAGTTTATATTTAGTTGAAAACTTATGTTTAACTGCAATTTAACTAGTATTTAACTAAATCAATTTAACTCGAGTTTGCTCCAGTCCAGACTTAAGTTAATCCGATTTGGTGCAGTCCACCGTAAACGTATAATTTATAGAAGAAGAGTAATACACTGTCCATTTGTCTATTTTCAGACGCCCCGTCCAACAACAACTGTTTCGGGCACGGCACCCCCTCCACGGACGACAGCGGCAACTCATTCTGTAGCTGCGACAAAAATTATTATGGCGATTATTGCCAGTATGAAGGTAATTCTACAATAAGCTTAGTGGTATATATATATATATATATATATATATATATATATATATATATATATATATATATATATATATATATATATATATATATATATATATATATATATATATATATATATATATATATATATATATATATATATATATATATATATATATATATATATATATATATATATATTACAGACGACATTTTAAGCAAGGAATTATTTCATTTTCAAAAAATAAATAAATTTCTTAATAATTACGCGAAAGTAAAAAAAGGAAAAAACAAGCACGTCTGTTGACGAGCGCACATAATTCGACATGACGACAATAAATAATATTTTACCGTATCGGTAAAATCAGGCGCGGCACGCACCAAGATTTTTTGTCAGTACCTACTACTTTGTTTTTATTTTTTAATCGAGTCTGAATGAGTTTAAAATCCTCACGTTCGACGATTACGTTTTACGTACCTATGTGTAAGTACAATTTAAGAATTGACAATTTAAGAATTTAAGAAACATTATTGTACTTTCGAAGTCGGAAAAAAATTGCAAAAATTTCCAAGCTGATGGGAATCGACCCCCTAACCTGTGTTTCGCAGTCACACGCCATAACCATTAGGCCACAGCTCCGTGGGATGATTTGATTAAAATCTAACTAAATGTTTTGCTAAGAGTATCACGTGAAGGACTGCCTTGAAAGTGATTCAAAAAAATTGATATTACAGATAGACATCGATTTTCAATCTGCCATTGTCGTTTGTTATGCAGAGACACGCACACGTAGATACACGCACACAACGTACGCGCTGCGAGCTGCACACAAGTCACAGCTGGTCAATCCTGCAGGCTTCAGTGACTGAAACTGAGCATGATTTACATGCATTTTCAATTTCAGTGCGTTAAGGTGGCGCTCCTGAAATGTGACTTTTCAAAAAACGGCAGTTTGGGGCCAATTTTAGATATACAATGGCAAGGCAAGCTGGTGTAAAAGTATGCCTAAATACAAAAAATGAAGTTGATTGATACAAATTAGCATTCACTGTAAGTGTAGACTAAACGTGAGTGGAAATTGGGCTTGCGGCCGCGCAACAAAACCTACTGAACATTTTCTGCATAGTAAAATCGGATGTTCTGTCTGTTACCGCTTGTGACAAGGGGTTGAGCATTTTTGACGCTTTAATTCTGCCTGCGATGTGTAATAGGCAGCTAGAGGAGTGTCTCGTGTATTTGTCATCTAACGCACTCTTGCTACGATACTCATGTTACTCATGCTACGACAGTGCGACACTTACCTACTCTTGCTATGACACTCATGTACTTTTGGTATGACACTCGTGTACTCTTGCTACGACATTTATGTACTCTCATGCACTCTTGCTATGACACTCATGTACTCTCGGGTTGACACTCACGAAAGGACTCACTCACTTTGCTACGACTCTCATATACTCTTGCTATGACACTCATGCATTCTTGCTATGACAATCATGTCATGCCTCTCTGCTACGACATTCATGTGCTCTTGCTATGACACTCATGTACTCTTGCTGTGACAATCATGTACTCTTGCTATATTTGGTCTTCAGAGGACTGCCTGACGGACGAAGACTGCGGTGGGTTTGGTCGATGCGCGGGTCTGGATGCCACCTCGATTCCCCGCAACAAGTGCTACTGCCAGCCGGGCCGCTTTGGGCGACGCTGCGAAAAAGGTCTGAGATAGTTTAATATGACATGAACCAGCATACTGAGGGTCTTATCCAAAATTGGATTTGTCGGATTAGATTTAACTTTATTCTGTCGATAATATGTACACCATCAGGGACCTGTTGCATAAAAGTTCTAACAGCCTAACAGTCTATCAGTCTAACAGTGCAACAGTGGTTTTTGTTGCATAAAACTAACACTGTTAGTGGACTGTTAGCTGATAACTAACAGTGTTAGTAACACTGTTACTAACACTGTTAGTTGCATAAAAGCTAACAGTGTTAGTTCCACACTGTTAAAATTCTGCTATTAGTCTAACAGTCGACCAGTCACTGTTAAAATAAATAGGGTTCTGTAAAACCTGAAAACCCGTCAATAGAAAGGTTTTTTAGCAGATTCTTTTACTGTGAATTTGAAGACAAATAAAATGGGAAGTTAAAGATGGGATGTTTTTTTAAGAAAAGATGGCCAACAATATTCACGCATGCTTTGAAAAGCTTTCATTTTTTTCAAATTCTTAGTTGGCAAAATTTTGTATCAAATGATTGCCATTTCTATTCTGAGAAACTTTTCTTCAAGAACACGGCCTTAAAAACAAGGTTAACGTTTCATTTTACGTCTACAAAATAGTCTGTTTGTGCGAAAGTCAAATGTGGACTGTTAGTTTCACTAATAAATGGACTGTTAGAAGTCCTATTAGACTGTTAAAATTCACTGATAACTAACAGTTGTTTTATGCAACGAAAATTTTAACACTGTTAGTTATCAGTCTAACAGTTTAACAGTCTAACAGTGTTAGACTGATAGTTTTAAGCAACAAGGCCCAGGAAAACATAAATTAATGAAATTTGGCACACTGCAAGATAATTCATTAAAACCTTATGTGGCAAAAGTTCAGCCGGCTATTTTCATTTTGTGCTGTTATTAGCAAAATTATTTTAAATTTAATCCGTTGAATCCAATTCTTGATAATGCCCTAAGACTAGCCGTAGACTAGAAGATTATATGATTAACCACCGAGTCAAAGTTTGACCAAATTGCCAAATTGCTGCACTCCGTCATAAAACAGGTTGTGTCTCGCAAAAAATCCAAACTACATAACATAAATAAATCCAGTTAATCTCAAAAAATCCAAACGTGAAATTAGTCAATCTTCAAGTCGTACAACTATTCGCAATTGACATGAAATTTAGAACAACTAAAAAGATAAGTTTTATTTGAAAACTCCTTATCATAACATTTTAATTTCACTTTCATTTTTTTAATTTTTCTGTTTCCAGAATTCACACCATCAGAGGAAGATATCAGCTCAGGCTGCTTCAGTTACGATTCCATCGCCCAGACCACTGATTTCAGCGATTTGTTCAAGAAAGACTGCTACAACCACAAGGCCATCGGTCCCAATGAAAATATTTACTGGAGAATTATTAATAACGTACGGTTATTAGTGTAGTGTTACAGACCAAATGACTCTTATAACTCACATAGCTCTTGAAATTGCACTTTGTCTTTGACAGTTTTGGCATTTCTTGTTGTTATTATGAATTTTCGCCTATTTTAGGGTATTTTGAGCTGGCGCGCCAACCCTGCTTTACGAAAATTTAATACAGCTACGTTAAAATTAAGACTTAGAACGAACATACGTTACATCCATACTTACACATATACTAGAGAAGTAGAGAGTTACTATACAACACATACTTTTACATATTACATGCATACAAAATTACCTTTGCTAGTATGCACTCTTGTTTGATAATATTTTATTGATAACAATTTAGTTGTAATTTTAGGCAGAAATCGAAGTTATTTTGGAATTTCAGTCACAAACCTGGATATCTTTGGGATGGAGGCCCATGGGTATGCCTTAGGGTTTTTATGTAATTGATCAAAACAGTTTTCAGGTACCTATTTGGCTACCAAATTCATCTACAATTTTTCCATTCTAAATTTTGATACTTTCATTTATTTTGTTTGCGTTTTTGAAAACAATCAACAATTGTTTGCGTCTTGATAACAATCGGAAATTTAATTATGATTTAATTAGTTAATTAATTAGAGTAATGATAGAAAAAATTACTTATTTATTTACAGACATCACCGAAGCGTGCTACGACTTCCCAGTGCCCCGTGGGACACCGCCAGCTGGTAAGTCAACTAATTCGGAAACATTTGGAAATCATAAAAGGCAGTTTGGACATACGAGTTTGGGTAAAATAAAAAGTAATCTCATTTTTTCAAAACACAAATAAAGGGCCTCAACACGATGCAAAACACGGTAATTTTGATTAGGTACATATGTACTTCTACAAGTCTACATCCCTAGAAGTCTGTATGCAAAATCAAGTCAAAGTTTGAATTTTTTATATGTTCAGCCGTCAACTTCTTTAGGTGGCCTGTCTATTAGATAACTTATTTTGTAATTTGTTCGTTACTTTGCACGGCCAATTGGTTGCAAGTGGGACTCAAGTTTTGTTTGACCGTAACTATCACGACAAAACAATTTTTCCTGCTGCGCCACAGCGCAGCAGGCTTTTTTAAAATGAGGTGTCGGAAAAAGAACGTGTAACTAAGAGAGTTATGTGTGTGCGTCTTTGCGTGTTTTCATCTGTGTGATTGTGCGGGTCTGTGTGAATGTGTGTGTTTGAAATGTGTCTGTTCTGTGGCCCTGTTCATTATATATGCCTGTGTGTCACTGTAGTCAATACCTGTGCACGTACGTAATTATCATGTGATTAAAACGGCTAAGTATATACACACTAACAAAACTCGAAGCTCATTTGCATATTTTACATGAATACGTATGGAATATAAATAGATTGAGAAATGCAAGGTTTACAACAAAATTTTATCACAACATTCACAACGTCCAATATTTTCCTCTGTCTGTTTGCATAGTATGACATACACAGTACACATACAGACATACACATTAATCCTTATAGCAGTAAAGTGTTGAACCACACAGGCCTCACTTTCACTTTGATAATAATATCTGACATTATCTAGTTTCAAATTGACCATTGTTTTGCACAATTTGACAAACTCCATAATTTGGAATACAAGTAAAATGGAGTTGATCATAGCCATAATGGCACAAACCAGCCCACTACTTAGCGGAAAGTACGCAGGCTCACAAGTCACAATGCACTGTTATAGCAAGCACGACGTTTGTAAATGACAATATAAATGCACCCCATGAAACTGAATAGCATTTTCGTCGGTCATAAAGCAGACGAGAAGCCACTACATAGTCGAAACGAAGGACCGATAAAATGAGGCCTAGTATGCGCTTCCAAAAGTGGCAAAAGTGAATCACCATCTGATGCAGATTTTCATGATAATACTAGAAACTGTTTCCTGGACTATCAAACATCGTGCAAATACATAATATGTGCTGCGCAGCAGGTTTTGGTTCACTACGTGAAAATATATAGCTTGGATATTTCCAGGCTCATTTTGCATTGCGCTTTGCTTGTTTCAGACAGTCTCCACCCGATGGACTGCACAGACATAGTGATCGGCAGCGTGTACGCAGACCGATATTCCCACATCGGCGACTATTACACGCGAGACAGGTCGACGCCACTGCGAGACAGCGTGTACGGCGGAGAGGACAGCTTAACAGCGGCCTATGGATATCAGAACCTGGGGCAACGGGTGGTCATGTTTAGACGGAGTCTACAGAGTAAGGGTCTATTCATACTTACGGTCTTGTGTAGAACTACAATAGACAAGATACACTAAGGGGCATCGAGCATTATGGTATCCTTACACATTTCAGCAAGAGTACATGATAGTGTGTAATATTAAGTGAGAAACTTTTCCATACTATTGATATCAGTCACAACTGAACCAAAATGAATGGAACGGGTTTAGAACGGACCCAACTGCCCGGTTTTCTTTCATTAAAAACTGTAGAACCAAATGACATTCGTGGCAAGAAGCGTTACTTCATCATTGACGAGTTATTAAAAATGTCTGTCTGTCTACTGGCCTCTCCTAAGGTTTTCTAGGCATTTTTTACCTACTATGTAAGTCGGCTAGGTGCTTTCTTGATTAACCGTAATTACTGTTTGCATTTCGATGATTAGTGACCCTATAAACTATCAGCCAGTTGACCAACTTCAGTATCGATCAATGGTGGTTGAGAATTTTTAACCAGCGCATTTGCCTGTGCTCCATCGCATTTACGTCTGTTCGTTTCAGCCGGCGATCAAGCTGATCATGAGATCACCGATGGTAAAATCTTTGTAATTTGGGCCAAAGGAATGGAGCCGGGGTCCTACTCCTTCCACACGCCATCGGGCCTGGAGGTGGGACAAGCCAGCGACCGGAATTTTTACCACCTCAACGAACTGAAATATCACGGCAACAAGAATCGTGGCGTGGTGGTCATCGATTTCAAAAATGCTGACGATAACCCACCGGTAATAAATCTTGTTTTAAAATCTCAATATTTTAGGTTCACGAGGTTCGGGTATATTATATTGAATAAACACATTTCATAACGAAAATAATTAATTGCAAGCATCGAGAGTACAGCGAGTTATAGTCACAAAAGTCACGCCACCTGTTTTAAATCATGGTTCCGCGATTTCTTGTCTGACTTTGGGCTTTCTAGCCTTCCTTCCACCAAGACTATATTAATGTGTTACTTTTGCTCAAAGGCTTACTGAACTGAAACTGCCCTAACAAGCCTGATCCCTTTTCATTCTGTTTCAGGATGCCAGCTGGCAAGGCGGATCAGCGGGAGAGCCAGAACCAGGAAGTCATCCGGAGCCAGGCTGGCCTGAACCAGAACGAGAACCAGAGGGTCACGATCACTCAAGCCACGGACACAGTTGGCCGGAACCGGAACCCGAACCCGAAGGTCACCATCCTTATCCCTATCCCGAGGGAGAGACAACCGAAAGTCCCTGGGGAGGTCACCCTGAACCGGAACCAGAAACCCATCCGGAACCGGGACATCACGGTGGACACCCGGAACCAGAACCAGGAGCGGAACCAGAACCTGAACCAGAAGGATATCCGGAACCAGACAAATCTGCTGATTCTGAACCAGAACCAGATACCAAACACCATGATCATGACCACTCAAAACATGGCAATGAAAGTAGGCACTATGGATTGATCTCAATAATGATTTAGTGCGGTTAAAATAACCTAATTTTCCGGCTGAACAGACATGCTCATAAATTGACCTTTCTTCGACGGTTCATAAATATTTGTTTCAGATAGCAGCGGCACATCCTTGGACGCCAGACTATTGCTCTTGCTGTCTCCTCTTTTATTGATGATCCATTGGCTATTTTGATGGATTTCACATTGATTCATTTTGCACACATCCTTTTCGGGTTGAACTGTCGCGCTGCTAGACTTTATTCTCCCGGTGTTTTGTTGTTGCTTTGTATATTCAATGTGTTGTTGTTTGTTATATGATATGTAATGTCGTGTTGTTGTAATCTCGTCCTCGTATTTGGGTTACGTATCCTATACAGTGACTTCAGCTAAATTGCTTCATAGGATCGAAATCCATACATGTAGTTGCGGGGATGGGGGGGGAAGACCCCCCCAAAATTCGGTCCCGGGGGAGGGAGGAGGGGTCCCGCCAGGGAAAAAAGAGGGGGAGGGTCCCGGCAGGAGTCAAATTTTGGCCAAAATTTGAAAAAATCGACAGTTTTTTTGTGAAATTAAAGCAATTTTTACCAAAAAAAGTCAAAATCGGTGTTTTTTGGTCAAAAAAGGCAAAAATTGCATCATTTTTCTGAGGGGGGGTCAAAAATGAGTTGACGCAGGGGAGAGGGGGTCGCACCAAGGAGGGGGGGAGGGGTACCCAAAATTTTGGTGCTGTTACATGTATGTCGAACTCCAAAATTTCGTTTCTGGGGTGCGTTATTTTCAAGTCGGAAAAAATAAAGGTAAGCACGGACGGACTGCTTAATGCTTAGAACACTGAGCCACCAATACAGCTTTCAATGATGACAACAAGAGTACATAAACATGAAATAGAAGACCAAAACAAATTGTGATGTTACTTAATACATACATAACTCAGTACATATATGTTCCTACCTACCCTATGTGATTTTAGAAAATTGTTTACTTTCTTTGCATATTTTGTAACTTTACTGAAATGGTGCTTGTTTTTGGTACGTCATACCAAGATCACATAATGCACACTTGACTGCAATATGTACTCTTGGTACTTCTGTACTCTACAGTAATCTCTGTAGCGCATTACTCTTGTTGCACTGTGAATAAAACTATCTTTTTGAGTTGCCTTGAACTCTTATTCATTATTACAGACTACACTTCAATACAGGTAGCAAAAAGTTACTGTACGAGTGTAAGTCGTCAATAATAATTTCTAAAAAAACTTGCAAACTACAAATTCGGTCAAAATAATTTATTGCACAACATATTTCAAAGTTTACAGCGATTACAGACATGAGACAAAATATGCAAAAACAATAACCTTAATAAAATATATAACATGATTTATGACTTATGTCTACTAAATCATTTTTCTCAAATTTCCAGTTGTAAAATTTTGACCTCTGCGAATGTACTTACATAAATTATTACAGTTTCTACGACAAATAAAAATGGCAGGCAATAATGCAAACAAAGGCAGTTTTAACGTGCATTTTTGCCTTTTTAACGAGTTTAAGCGACAGAAAACGAATTTATCAGTAGACCAGCATTTTTTAATATTATCAATATTTCCCCCTCGCATTTTTTACTCTGTTATTACAAAAAATGAAATTTCTACTTCAAAGAGCAAAGGCTAGCTGAAGAAATAGACGGATTTCAGCACCGAATTCAGGTCAAATGTTCCTATAACAACAAAAATATCACACAAAAAACCTCGCACAAAAGTCGTTGAACTTAACAGCAAAATTATAAAGTCGTATTTAATAGAACTACAATTTTGGTGAAGCGAGTGAACGCACAGAATATACGTAAAACAGTTTTATCCAAAACTGGTACGTATACTATATAGTATATACGCAGAACTGTACTGTTTTTTGGAACTTTCTTTTTGAAACACGTCTCTAAGATTCTAAACAGACAAACAATTTTCCAAAAAATTAGGATTAAATTCAACCAAACTTGACAGTTTAATTTGTGTCTAATTTTCCAAATAACCAATTCTCGGTTTTGTAAATCTTTCTTGAATTTTTTTCTACTTCAAATTTTTAACTTTCCAATTCCAAATTTGCTATTTTCGACATATTTACTTAACAATAAGTAGGTAATGATAATTTTCTAGAAAAACGAGTCCTTTCAAAACTTTGTATGAATATCTGGATTTTTGAAAAAAAACATTAAAAACACACCTTTACTTGGAACAGATGAGAACAAGCTTCCAATGGTTATCCCAGAATTGCTTTCTTCTACCGAAACCCTTGAAAAAAATACAAAAGTAGACTTACAGGTTACTCTAGAATATACAGCGTACAGTTTACTTTGGTCACGTGGTTAATTTATATTGCAGGCGTAAAGTTAAAACTTTATGCGCCTATTCCATTATTGGCCAGTTATTATCTAAACAGCAAATACGTTTAAAAATAATCATGCCTTAGGCATGGTTTTCACAAGGAAAAAATAAAAAGAAGCAAAAACGAAAAAAAAAGCCCAAGCAGTAACAAAAACTCATTTTGACTATTAATTCTTCAGTTCTGCCTGTTAGGAACGAACTGGGCCTAATATGACCACAGAGAAACGCAGATTAGATTAATGAGAGAAATGAAGATTAAGTAACTAGATTAATATAATTTAGCCAATCAAAATGCAATATTAGATAGAAGCCGACCAATGAAATACCTGTTGACATAAGGCTGATACGTGGAGTACAGGAACTGCCCCAGATCCTCTAGCAAGGGCAAACTGTGAAGGGCAACAAATTGTTCTCGGCAGATCTAAAATAGACAGAGATTTTTTATCGAATTACACTGGTTAATTTTATCCCACTAGAAGAGTTGAAAACTATGCTTAAAAAGGAGCCTTTTCCTGAAATGGGCAAATTTTTGGCTTGTTTATTCTTATTCGGACAAAACTAACTTACTGCTACACACATGCACCAGATAACAGAGACTCAAGTTAAAACACTCTTTCTGTGACAATCTTTACCTTTGTCAAGAAAAAAAGAGCGGTGGATACTCATTAGACAGCATCAGCATCGAAATAACCCAGGGGGGATTTGAACCACCCATCTCTGAATCTGCAGACCAGCGCTCTACCATTTTTTAGCAACTGGGTTAATGCTGAGCTGTCATTCATCCCTTTAAGTACCTAACGGGCCTATCCCATCCACAGTGACGAACCCCGCAACAAAAAACTCCAAACGTATCTTATAAAATCGCATCGTAACCCTCTATAGTCTAACAAAAACGAAACAAAACTATCTGTATGCATTTCACAGCCATATGGCCACACCCTACCTTGTTCATGATTTGCACAGTGCTTGCATGAGTCCAGAAACAATCGTGCACAGAAGCGTACGTTATTGCAGCTCTGAAATACAACAATGTCTTTAGTTCTAACCTGGTCACCATTAAGTAAGCTTCGCCAGGCACAATGTTTAGTTGATATTTAGTTCACTAGTCCATAAGTGTGAGAAATTGTCCATAAGCCAGTGCAGACAAACTGCTGCAAATATGTACAATTAACTTTTTTGTAAGATGGTTGCTGTGAATAAAACTGGTTTTTTGCTTATAATATTCATTATCATGTCAATCTAAACCAATACACATTGCTTGCAGAATATGAGTGCACAATAGCGTTGTGCTTACAGACAAATAAATGTTGACTACCCTTACGGACAATTACTGACAATTAATATATTGATAAAGCAAGGCTGGTTGACGCTTCGCTCCAAGAACACAGAAATAAGGACTAGTTGGTCAGCTGCTGTAAAGAATTGACATCACCGTTTTGGCTAGTTTTTGCTTTGCTAACGAACTGAACTGAACTTTATTCACGCAAAAACTTTAACAGAATCAAAATATTCTTTCAATTATCGTTTAGAACAAAAACGGCTTAAGGTGGTAGTTTCGTGTATGCAGCTTTTTTTGATGAGCTGTTACTCGGTTGTTTTAGAAGCTATTAGGCGATTTTTTGCATTTCACAGACCAATAATTGTTTCGCAAGCACTTGTATTTGTTTTGTTAACAATTTTGACAATTTGTCCAAAATACGCTGTGAAATATCTCAAATTTTGCATTTTTTCAAGTTTTTGCGTTATGTTTTATTTTGGAAAAAATATGACTTGATGAAGTTGAATTCCAATTTAGTCTAAATTCACTAGTAGGTATCTTAATACATGCATAGTTTCACTTAGATAAGTTATCGCGTTGCTTCAGTACGGTAAATTTAAGCCTCAAAATATAACTTTTTTGAATTTCGTAAAAATTTTATGGCTTGAGAAAACAAAAACTGTTATGCCTATCAATAATTGAAACATAGACATTTTAGTTTTTTTCATTTTGGTTAAATATTATGAATATAGACTGCACACATAATCAGCAAATTGACACTTTCTNGTAAATGA
>JASANF010019732.1:0-33986 GCA_030248245.1 Trissonchulus sp. WLG1_4
GGGGGCGAAGAATAGATTAGGGACGATAATAGTAGATTAGGGATGGGGATAGCAGGAACATACCACATCTAGAGGTGGGGTATGACTTGACGGGCTGGGGGGGAATCGGGATATAGACACACTAAATTAATAACAAATCTATCAAAAAAGTGAGACACACAAGACTACGGCATATATATTATATACACATATATACATATACATATTCACATTATGAGATCGGAATTCAGTTCCATTATGATGATAATAATAATTATGACCATATATAGATGTCATACGAAACGTGACACACACACACACACACACACCTGAAAAGTTGGTCAAAGTAGAAATTCTCCCATCACTAACAACAAACCTTTCTTACAATCTCAACAAATTTAGTAGGGCCACTACCAAACTACTTGAAGAGACTACACTAAACTAACTAACTGCCTTCTCAGGCGATTAACATTCTTTCATATTTCAATATAATTAAAAATATGCTCAAATGAAGATTATAAACATAGTTTTTCGGCGGGAAGGGGGGGCACTTTTTTGTCCTTATATATACATTTTATAGAAAAACTCTTAAAAACATACACAGACATTGCCTATATATAAATATGCCATAGCCATTCTTCAAAGGTAAAAAAAACTGGCGAGGTTTCATTAATCTGACTAAATTCCAGAGACCCCCTACGTTTGCGAAAACAACGAAGTTACGGGGCAACAATCTCAACTGTTTTTACCTGCATTCTATTTGGATATATCCATTTGCATACACTATATACATAAATTGTTCTCGCAAATTCTTTGTTAACTGCTCCGATTGAGGTGAGAAAATTGTAGGAAGACATTTTTTAAGGAATGCTGTTAAAAAGCCGGATGACTAAATTTAGTCGTTATTGTTTACAAGTTGGTTTGTTTTGAATCTGGAAAACATCACCATTTTTGAAACTATTTTTTGCTCAGTGTGACTAAAACAAAACCGCCAAATAATATATATATAAGTGAATCGTATTTACAATTTCACAGACTTGTTACCGCCCGTGGGAAAATACTAGAGATTAATCAATCAGACGAAAACATCCATGTTTGACCAAGACCATTTGACTAACCACCAAGTAGCTTATCATCCGCCTAGCCTAGTGAAGCAAACTAACTGAACAAAAAACGGATTGATGATACAACAACAGAAGAAAACATACTTAAACAGCCAACAAAATTGTATATAAACAAACTGCACAACTAAAGTACCAAATAAAGCACTAAGAGTAATTTAATTACTCATAGTCATTCATTCCTCTTTGGATTACATACACATATATTGCGCTAACACTTAGTTAGATCCGAATCTAACGGGCTCAAACCAAAACAAACTGATTAGGAATTCTCCGTTTTACCCGATTTAGACCTCCACGAAGAAACCGTCACAAGCGGGGTAACGGTCACTTAGATTTTGGCAATTTCTTGCAATTTTAGCGATTTTTGCCATTCATGATTCGGGTAAAAACTCATTTTTGCTGTAAAAACTGCAACTATTTTCGTATAGGATACAAAAATATATTTGGCGACAACAAAAAATTCAAAAAACCTGTTCACATGCGCATCCCCCTCATCTAAGAATTTCTGAGGCTAATATCAAAGGAAGGAGATAGTTGGTCTAGGCGACACATTTATTTCCGTACAACAATGGACCAAAACTATGTAAACCCATAAATTAAGTCCCCGCGATAAGTGACTGACGGTAGGTCTACTTCACAACTATTCGGCAACCCGAGGGGGCACGGATCGAATCATACGTATATCTCGCAAATTTTTCGAAAGTCGATTTTTCCCCCAAGCAATGTTTGTTTTTTGCTGGAAAAACATTTCAGTTAGCAAATTAGCTTTAGGTTACAGCAAAAAAATTTAGAAAGTTTTAACCAGGGAAAAGTTTAGTCTATATAATATATATATATATATATATAATATATATATATATATATATATATATATATATATATATATATATTTATATATATATATACCTGATGGATATACTTGAAAGACAGTGAAAGGGGGGCATCAGAGATTATGAATTATATATAAAAAATACAGAGAAAAAACTATATTAGATAAATATTACACAGAAAAAGAAAAATACATAATAACGACACGTCCTGTAGGAATATAAAACAGAAAACTGATGTAACAACTGACAGCTAAGTCCAAAAACGGTTTCAAGAAAAGTTCCCGAAGCAGGGTGCAATAAAATAAAACTGATCCATCCATTGCATCCAAACTAAAAAAATACATACCGATTTCAAGTTTCACCAAAAATACGTATATATATAATATCCATAATTTCAAAAAAAATCTTACCCTAAAAATTTACCAAAACAAGCCAAAAAATCTTACAATTTACGGCCAAACCCCATCATCAAACACTTGAAATCGGTTACATAAATTCCGCCAAAGCACTCTCGCATCTGTACTAACAAAGTCCACTTATTTGTCCAACCCCGCCTCACTGGCGCCTAGGCCTGACCTGCCCAGTCAAACCGGGACCTTTTTGGGGTCACCGCTGAGCCTACTGAAAAACAAGGACTGTCTTTTCATTCCGGGGGTCCGGTCTTAGCTGTCTTACGGCAGCTAAGACGAGACTAAATTTAACCCTTTCAGCAAATTAAGTAAGAAACACATGGACATGGAATATATATAATAATATATATATATATATATATATATATATATATATATATATATATATATATATATATATATATATATATATATATATATATATATATATATATATATATATATATATATATATATATATATATATATTTACAGAATATACCCAAAAGAAAATAAATAGATATCGTATATAAATAGGGACACACAAACCACAATACACATTTTTTCGACCCTTTTTCGCAAACTGTCCGCAACGGTTCTGCCGCACCACTGAAAATTTGTGAAATTTGGATGGAAGGGGAAGATTTACTGCCATTTTCGGCGATCGAACAGTATCAAGTAAAATAAAACTAAAGTGAAGAAGTACATAAGATTCAAGAGTATTGTCAAGTATCTACAAATATAACATCCGCAAGTCATTTCAAAGCCCCCTCCCCAGCTACGGGTGTACACCGCATGTTGCAACACATCCCATTCATAGGTGGGTTTACGCAATCCGACTTAATTTAGCTTGCTAAATTAATACCCATTAGTACATGTGAACGCGTCCAACTACATAAATATTAAATAGACTATTGTGTGTGTGAGAAAAAAGGCAGAACCGCCCAAAGACAATGGCCTACAGCAGGAAATACAGTGACATCTGCACACGCCGGGTGATGTCATCTTTCAGACGGAATCGAACCGACATGGTCTCGGGGTGTTTAAAACTACGGTTTTGAACAGCACCTCAAAATATGTGATCATAATTATAGAAATCTAGATTTCTCATTATAGACCTTATCTGTATATATGTCGTATAAACACGCCAGCCATCATGCGCAGGTCGTGTACATGGGAGAGTCTGGGGGGGGGGGAAAGCCCTCCCCCCATATTTGAGATTCCGGGACAGGCCCCCCTCAGATTTCACCAATCGGACAAGCCCCCCTCCTTGGTGCCTTAAAAATATTCCCGAAAGCTTCAAAATCGCCCCAGATCGCTGTAAATTTCTTCAAAAATGAATAAAAATCGAAAAAATCGTTAAAAAATCCGAAATTTACAAAAATTCCTATTTTTAAGCAAAAATCGAAAATTTTTGCGTTTTTGTAAATTCAAGCCTCCGAAACGTCGGGACAAGCCGAAGCCCCCCCCTAAAATTTCAAAAATTCCGGGACAAGACGCCCTAGACTGAGACCCCCTGTATATACATTTATGCCATCATGTGTATGCAACTCCAAGAATGAAACAAGCACTCACAGAAATATATATATATATATATATATATATATATATATATATATATATATATATATATATATATACATATATATATATATATATATACATACATATATATATATAATATATATATATATATATATACTCAACTTATATAAATGAACACAAACATTTGACAACCTGTCATAAAACTGCAACTAGCCAACTCCACAAGAAAGCATCATAGTATCTACAATCTACATCCAGTGAAACATCAACAGAACAGGTTTCGCAACCATTAATCAGCAAGACAAATAGCTCAGCTGTGCCAAATGGACAGCAAATGTCACTCGGTCTATAATTAGTTCCCCCAAACACAAATCCAATCAGCTTCGGCAATTCCCCAGGGTTCTTTCTGACCAGAGGTCAGGGGTCACCACAAAGGGTAGCGTCTGAAGCAGCTCTGTCACTTAATCATAATTTCTTTCATTTTCTTGCTTCTGTCAGCCAAATTGGCTTGGCTTTGGGTCAGCTGGGCACTGGCTAGTCCGGGGGAAGGCTAACAGTCGCTGGGTGGCAGAACAGCAACAAAATTTATATAAAAAGGGGGGCCAACATAGCCACCGTAATTCGACGCCGCCCCCCGCCATACATGTGGGACCCTAAACATAGATGTATCAGGGGGGGGGGATGCGGGAACCCCCCCCCCCCACACATCGAGGGCCCGGGGGAGGGTCCCCAAAATTCGGACAAAATTTAGTAAAAATAGCACTTTTTTGGGAAAATTTAATTTCGCAAATTTAGTGTATTTTTGGTCGATCAGGGGGGGAGAGGCCCCTCCTAAATTTTCACCCGTTACATGTATGACCCTAGATCCTCGGGGATACAAACTTTAAGACTCTTGTGACTAGGGATGGGACCGAAAAAAATTTCACCGAATACCGAATACCGAATATTCGGTTTTTCTTTTTCGGCCGAAAACCGAAAAACCAAGAGAAAACAAACGTATGTATATGTATATGTATTCACGTCCACGTGTGTAATACACTGTCTGATGTGACGATCCCATCTCTGTCTAACAGTCCTGCAGAAAAAAATTTCTGCTACATCACCAGTTGACCAAATTCGGCCTAAAAATTGTTAACAATCTGCAATTTTTTTTCTGGGGGCTACCGCCCCACCGCCACCAGACTCCTGCATCCACTCTGATTTTACAATAACTGTTGCTTAGAATTGCTTTTAAAGTGCAAATTTTATTTCAAAATTCCAAAAAAGCTCCAGCTTCTGGGGGCTGCCGTCCCCAGACCCCTGCATCCACTCTGATTTTACAATAAGTGTTGCTTAGAATTGCTCTTTCAATGCAAATTTTATTTAAAAATTCCAAAAAAGCTCCAGCTTCTGGGGGCTGCCGCCCTCAGACCCCTGCAACCACAGATGTACATGGAGGTCTGGGGGGGCAAGCCCCCCCCAGATTTGAAATTCCGGGACAAGCCCCCCTCAGATTTGACCCGTCGGGACAAGCCCCCCTCTCTGAAACCCAAAAATCGCCTCAGATCGCCGTAAAATGCTTCAAAAATGACCGAAAAAATCGCTAAAAATATCGGAATTTCGCAAAAATTTCCCATTTTTAGGCAAAAATTGGAAATTTTCGCGTTTTTGCGACAAAATATCGGGACAAGCCCCCCCTAAAATGTCGAAAATTTCGGGACAAGCCCCCCCCCCCAGACCGAGACCCCGTGTACATGTATGCCTGCAACCACTGTAATTTTACGACGTGTTGCTGACAACTTTTTCAATGCAAATTAATCGTCAAAATTTTAAAAAGCTAAAGCTTCTGCGAACTTGCAGACTTCCGCTTCGGGTAGATTATATACTTGCGCGTTTCACCCACACCCTCCCCCGGCCCGGTCGTCGACCATCAGTTCAGCCTCCCTCCCTTCCCGAAATCATGGATATGCTATGTACTGCAATACAACATTAATTGAAAAGTCATTCCCCAGCGAAAATTTTTTCTAGGTATATACGCCGCGACTAAGTATATATAATAGTATACTAATATAAATACGCTTTAAAAAATTTTGGTTGAACCCCCCCTTTTGAAAATCCTGGCTACGCTACTGGGGGGAGGGTCCCCAAAATTTGGCCGGAGAGGCCCCCCCCCCAAATTTTGACCCCGTTACATGTATGCTCATACCTGCTGACGCATTTAAGGTGGTAGTTGCGTTTTCGAGGTTTTTGTGATTTCTATGTAAACTTTGCGCCACCAGTACTCAAGTTATAAGTGACGCCTGAGCATAAATTTTTAGGACAGTACTGTAAAGGTCAAAATCCCCAGGCATGTCTCTCACTTTTTCGAAATTTCCCCTGTGGACATTTTTAGAGGGTTTTAATTACAAGAAAATATCTTAAATTTTCGGTGAGTTTGCTTTTCAGCTATTTTCTCAGTAAATTGACTAGTTATTTAAAAAGTGGGGGACATGCCTGGGGATTTTAAACATGTCAAATACCTTAACAACTTTCAGCCCCAACAGGTAATCGTATGCTTCAGATCTGTGGCGCAAACTTTTTGTAAAAAATCCTCGTATTTTGGAAAGGACCTTTGTTTAGCCGCGTGTAGTGAAAAGAAAATCAAAGGTTAAGTTTCAATGCATGGCATACATTTAGGCAATATATTGTTCTACTTCACGCAAAAGACCGCTTGTGATTTAAATTTGTAAACGCTGAGCCATGGCTTTTCAAAAAAACACCTAAAAACGCAATTACCCCCTTAAGGAAGGCTAGGTGAAATTAGGTTTATATAAAATATTATCTGAGCATAGATGTACCTGGGGGGGGGGGGGGGTGGGGGGGGCGGGCAAGCCCCCCCCAGATTTGAAATTCCGGGACAAGCCCCCCCTCAGACCGAGACCCCGTGTACATGTATGTATCTGAGTTTGAGATTCCTTTGCGTCAGACCCCTGTGGGCAGCCCCCCCTTTCCAAACTTCCGGATACGCCACTGACTCGTACTTGTTTATACAATCACAAAATTATACAGACACAAAAGGCCATTATCCTTATTATCACGTTTTTGCGTTGGAATCCGGATCAAATATATATACATGCAAGATGCAAGAACCACAAATTGACTCCGACTCCGAAAGTCAAAAAATTTCCACAAATAAATTCGCACACAATTTCAGCAATGGTTTCCCTTCCGCCCATTTTCAGTGGAAATGGTCTCGCACTTCCCCTTCATACATTATACAGCAAAGATCAGCAAGAAAATATATCCAAACTACGACTCCATACCTTCAGCTGATCCAGTTTCTTTGCGAAGTCTTCTTCAATGAGACGGTTCAAGTAGTTCTGAAGGTCGATCTCCTGTTTCACCCGTGCTTCTTCTTCGATCAAAAATTGCTTGCGTCTTGCATCCCGTAAAGCTTGAGCAATTTCATCCCTGAAAGTGATAAAAAATAACAGTCACAACACTATATGTCTTTTTTGTTGGTTGATCCATATTTTTTTTACAAAAACAAACTGACAAAAGCTGCTTCAATATTCTCAAGAGATCATTTTTCGCCTTTTGCTCAACTAGAATGAAAAAACAGAGTGAGGTTAATTACAGACGGTTAGCGTCTGTGTGTCAGAACAGTTCCATTCCAAATAACCATGCGTAAATAAATAAGCTTACAATAACTACATAATAAAAAGTAAATAAACATAAAAACACATTAAGTCATATAACACATAAAATAAGTTTTGTGTCATTCACTAAAACGTCATATTACACATATATAGTTACATCATGGTTACATATATTATAATAATACATCTACTTACCCAAAATTGGACTTATGTGACTTAGAAAGTTCAAACGCGCGCATAAGGCATTTAATAGCTTCGTCAAAAATTCCACTTTGTGCCAGAGCTTTTCCAAGAAAAAAAGTGTCCTTTCACAAGTCTACGATCCAGCTCCAGGGCTTTGCGACAATCATTAGCAGCTTTTTCGGGCAGCTTCAAATTCAAGTAGCACAGGGCGCGATTGGTGAAGAGGGTGGGTAATTCGGGATTTTTGATGATGGCCTTGTTATAGCAGCTGATGGCGTCATCGTAGCGGTGACACTGGAAATATTTGTTGCCTTGATCTTTCAGTTCCGCCGCGGAGCTCATTCTAAGATAATATATATAACTAAAGTAATAAAAAAGCTAATAATAAACAAAACAAAATACGGGTTTATTGCAGTTAGGGAGGGGATAGCGGACCTGTTTGTGCACAGAGTATACTTTTTAGAATTGATCTCATTAAAATTTAAAACTTTTAACTATTAAACAAAGTTTTAACGGCAGTGTGTAGGTGTAAGGTATCCCCTGGCAGATGGGCAATTGGCAGATATATACCAAGTAGGGATGGAAGTCTCGGTTTTTTTTCCGAGACCGAGACCGAGACCGAGACCACGAAACCGAGACTACCGAGACCGAGACCAAATTCCGAGACCGCCAAAACCGAGACTTTGGGTCATTTTTCGCCATTTTTTTACCTATCGATTTGATGACTTTTTACAAGTTTTTAGGTAATATTACAAGACCATGGTCAGACACCTTATGTATAAATAACAGCTACATCACGACAATTTTGGTTACACTGCTGGTTCTTTCCCCCGTTTGTGTGGGACTGTGGGACCATGTCCTCTTAAATATTGTGAAATTTTGACCCCTGTTCCAAAACAGACGCAATTTGTCCTTGTTCTTGCCAGAATATAGCAAATTTTGACACTGTTTGGCTCTAATTTAGTTAAAAATAGCTCCGATTGTATTGGAATTACCAATGTTCTGCTAAAATACACCCAAGATAGAAAGGGTTTGGCATTGGCTCAAAAATTAGACCTGCGCGCCGTGACGCTCTTTCATTCTTTGCCTCCGGCGTGACACCCCTGTGCGTGGGGCCCCCTCAATCCCCTGGGACTAAATTTCAGTTGGGAGTAGTCAGTAGAGTCTTGTCTTCTCATCTACCGAACTACATGTGTCACCGCATAGTTCTTAGTAGTGCGTTTAGTTGAACTTTCACAGATTTTTTGCGCGGCCGCCTCAGCGGCCATGCATAATAATTTCAGTTAATGCACTGAAAATGAAAATGCATGTAAATCATGCTCAGTTTCAGTGCATCACTGAAACCTGCTGGAATGACCAGCTGTGACTTGTGTGCGACTCGCAGCGCGTACGTTGTGTGTGTATGTGTGTGTGCGTGTCTCTGCATAACAAACAATGGCAGACTGGATATCGATTCTTTTGAATCACTGTCAAGGCAGTTCTTCTCGTGATGCACTTAACAAAACATTTAGTTAGGCACGATTATAATCGAATCATCCAACGGAGCTGTGGCCTATCCAATAAGACGTGTGATTGCGAAACACGGGTTAGGGGGTTCGATTCCCATCAGCTCTGAAATTTTTGCAATTTTTTCCTGACATAGAAAGTAGAATAATGTTTTTAGTCTGTGTTTCTTAGCATGATATAAAAATAAAATGTTAAAGCATTCTAAATCACCGGTCTAATTTTTAAATTGTATGTACTTACACATACGTAAAACGTAATCGTCGAACAGATTTTCAGACTCATTATGACTTGATTGAAAATGAAAAACTAAGTAGTAGGTCCTGACAAAAAATTTTGGTGCGTGCCGCGCCTAATTTTACCGATACGGTAAAATAATACTTTAATGTGGTCACGTCAAATTATGAGCCCTCGTCAACAGAAGTGCTTGTTTTGATTTTTTGCTAAACTCATACTAATTGATTAAGTATGTGACAGTAAGTTAAGTATGTGAAGCCACCAAATGGCATAAAAAAGTTGACCAGCCAAACACTAATACTAAAGAATTAAATATCATAATAATTACACAGACAAACTTGAAAGATAATATGAAATAAGAAACCTAATCATAAACGTACATTTTTGTGTATGTACTGTGTTTACTGATAAACTAAACAACCACGGTAAAGTTGTTTTCAGAAAAAATTGACAGAATCTCAGTGAAATTCTGGTGAAATGAACATTTCCGAAAAAAATTTCCTGCCAAAACCATAAACCAAAGGGGGGACCACAGGAAAAGTTTTCACAGATTTGAAAAACCGAGACCGGGTACAAACCGAGACTTTTCGACTACCGAGACCGAGACCGAGACCGAGACTGGGCTAGTCTCGGGTTTTGACCGAGACCGAGACCGAGACCGAGACTTCCATCCCTAATACCAAGACTTTGTTCTGGGTAGTCTGATCCATGTAATGTGGTTTACTTTATATATTTATTTCGGAGCAAGCATTCAATCTGTGATAAAGCAGTTATATATACTTGTAGAAGGCTTTCGTTGAAAATCCATTTCTCGGATCAAGTGCAGTTGGCGGGACTCGGAGGGGGATATACTGCACCTATGCTTTGAAGTAGAGCAACTCGACTCGCGAGAGACGCATTTTTTGTAAGATAAACCCTATCCACAAATTTGGATTTTCTGAGCAACAACTTTGTATGTAACAACATTGCCTATGACATGACCCCTTGAAAAAAAATTTCGGTGTTTTTGGAAGTCAACGTAGGCCAAAGTTTGAAGCCAGAAATCCAAAAATGGCTATAATCTTTGTTTTTGGATAGTTTTGAGTGTGTTATGGCGTATTGGGGCTTAGCTTTCTTTTGTCTACGTTTTGCTGGCAGGCTTCTCTAGGCTAAGCTGGCATGATTTTTCCTCAAAATTTCGATTTTTGAGTACCTAAGCCTGAGCCTGGTCTGAACCCCCCTCCTTTTGGCCAACTTATAAGAAAAATTCAACAAGGGTCCCCCCTTTGGTTTTTGCGGGTTCGCCGGAAAACATTTACGATACGTTTCCAATTCAACAAATTTGGCCCAAAAATCTAAATTTTCTCAACATCTTCTAAGCCCCCCAGAAGCAAGATCTTTTTTAGAATTTTTAAATAAAATTTGCATTGAAAAACAAGTTTTAAGCAACACTTGTCGTAAAATACAAATACAGTTGTATGTACAGTCAAATGTAGTTGCGGGCAGTGGCGTACCCAGAAAAAAATTCCGGGGGGGGGGGTGACTTTTCGATTTTTTGGAATGGGTCATGCACTTTTCAGCTATTTTAACTCCTATAAGACGCATTACAAACCCAACATCACTAAACTATAGTTGCAGGGGACTGATGGCGGCAGCCCCCAGAAAAAATTGGCGATTTTTCCGATTTTTAGACCGAATTTAGTCAACTGGAGGCGTATCAGAATTTTTTCCGACAGAAAAATTGAACCAAAAGATGGTAACGTCTCATCAGACAGTGTGTTACACAAGTAATATAGCATAATATACTCGTGTAGAGATGCAAATGTCACACACTAGTAAGTCACAGAGTCGCAGGGGTAGAAAAAAATTTGGGGAAATTTTGATTTTTGGGCCCAATTTGGTCAATTGCAGACGTATATATCGGCAAGTTTTTCCAGCGAACTACAAAAACCAAAGGGGGGACCGTTGTTGAAATTTTCTAATGAGTTGGCCAAAAGGGGGGTTCAGACCCGCTGAACCCCCCCTTCCTGGTTGCGCCAAAGGCCACACCCCAGAAGCCAACGATTTTTACACTTTTTGATGAAGTGGTTTATATGTACGTTACAAACTGTAATTATGGCCCATTTCATCTGAAAAATAAACTCAGTGTTGGGGCTGGTGCCTGGAGGTCATGATAAGCCACCAGGCAACAAGTCTAAATTGTTTCTATGCCCCATATACTCTGTCATTCTATATATACTAGCGAAAAAGAAAATCATTTTTAAAAACCTGTGGACGCGTGGGTCAATTTTCGGCGGGGGGAGTATTTTTGGCCCTAAAACGCTTCATACCCCATCTTTTAATAAAAATATAGAACCCCCATCGTCAGCCAAGCCCCCAATCTGATCTCTAGCCCCCAAAATAGATGTCGCCCCTTTTAATAAAAATCTAGAGTGAAATTATTGGTGTTAAAAACCTTAGGCGTGGAATAAGTCGGAAAAGCGGCATTTTTTCGCCTAATGATCCGGAGTCCCCCTATATCCCCCAAACCATACATGTAGTTGGGGGGGGGGATGGGGGGGGGAAGACCCCCCCCCAAAATTCGGTCCCGGGGGAGGGAGGGGGGGTCCCGCCAGGGAAAAAAGAGGGGGGAGGGTCCCGGCAGGAGTCAAATTTTGGCCAAAATATGAAAAAATCGACAGTTTTTTGTGAAATTTAAGCGATTTTTACCAAAATTTTCGCCAAAAATAGTCAAAATCGGTGTTTTTTGTTCAAAAAAAGGCAAAAAGTGTGTCATTTTTGGGAGGGGGGGTCAAAAATGAGTTGACGCAGGGGAGGGGGAGGGGTCCCACCAAGGGGGGGGGGAGGGGTACCCAAAATTTTGGTGCTGTTACATGTATGCCCCAAACCCAGGGGGGGGGTCAAAATTGAACGCTCGAATAGGCTAGGTTAGAAGTTTGTAGAATGTATATAAGCTTTAGCTGGAAATCAAACTGTCCAAAAATTAAACTTTACATGAAAACGTTTGCGCAAAATTGAATTTAGGCAAAAATACTCCATGAAATAAAAACCTGCTGCCACCATTGAAAGAGCAACTTCTAAAATGCTGAAAAAATTTTGTAAATCGGGTAAGGCTTTGAAAAGTTACAAAACTTTTTCTGAAGCTATATACCTGGACCAGGCTGATTGAAGCGTTACCAGACAAGTATATAAGGTTCCGTACAAAAATCGGGCTATATCTACGAAATTTTTTTAAATTATGAAGCTAGTTGAGGTTTTTTAGTGTGGTAAACTTATTTTTGATGCTTCATAGGAGGTTTTTCCTTCAAATTAGGCCTCAGGCTTAGGCTTAGTGCTTAGGCTTAGCGCTTACACTCAGAGCTAAGGCTGAGGCTTAGTGCTTAGGCTGAGGCTCAGTGCTCACGATTAAACTTCGTTGTGGGTGAGCAAAAAATTAGTCTTAGTTTTGCTGCATCAAATAAAAAGACTTTTGCTACTGTGGAAAAATGAATAAAGCTGAACTTTAAAACCGAAATTGCCCGTCAGCGTGAGCTTGGCTGTGAGCGTTAGGGAAGTTTTGAACTAGGATTTGAGGCATTAGAATTTATTGTAACGCCGTATTTATGCCTTAAATGTGATATTTTTTGGGGGAAAAATTTTTAATAAGACATCTGCTGCAGGGTTGGCAGTCTCGGTCTCGGTCTCGGTCTCGTAAAAAACCCGAGACTAGGCTGGTCTCGGTCTCGGTCTCGGTCTCGGTAGGAAAACCGAGACCTGCCATAGGGTGGTCTCGGTATTTCAGATGAGACTTGAAGTTTTCAAAATTTTCCAAAATCACAAAGATTTTTTTACAGAATCCCAAGCATGAAATGGTCAAAACTTTCTACTGCAGAAGAATGTCAGTTCACTAGCAAACTTCGGCTAACTTCAAGTTCAAACTATGTATAACAAACTAGATTTTTTAATTATTTGAGCTAGAATGGGTTGTCTGACTTAGCGATGTTGCATTATTGTATGTGGAACCTCACAAGCATACATATGTTAAACAGTAAAAATACTGCCCATCATTTACCAAATAGTGCTAAGTTCGTAGCTGATTTGTAATTAAAAATTTGCTGGCTTCTGCGACTTTACTAATCTCGAATTGGGTAGCAGTTTAATCGAATTTCTTGAGCCCCAACCTTTAAACGCATAGCAAAACATTAAGTATCTGAAAAAACCTAGGCGCAATCAAATGCCCTTTGGGCTACGAACTGGTTGGGGCATCAAACCTTCCCTCCATATAAATGTGTGAGCGGGAGAAACTTTTCTGGTCCGTGATGATGCCCCTATCAGAACTTCTGATAGTAGCACCACTGCACCAGCACAAACGATTCTACGCTGGCACCCGAGTTAAGCTGCCAAATTGCCAATATATATACGCACATGCAATGCACTATAAAACGCCCTGTGGCATGCGAAAGCAGTGTGCGGAACTTTTCAAAATAACAAAAGTTGACAGAATAGCGGGAAAAAATCCTATGTATTGCCACCGTCAATCACCTACTCTCTTGCATCCGGTCGTAACAATGTTAAGTTTCTCGCAACTTTGCAAGTCATACACTCATACAACACAACCTAACCTAATGGTCACTTTTTTGTAACTTAAATTTTTACGTTTCAAAGTATCTCAAATTTTTAAAATTGAAACTTGAAAAAAGGTCCCCCAAAGGCTGGTCTCGGTCTCGTAGGTCTCGTTTCGGTGGTCTCGGTTGCCTGGTCTCGGTCTCGGTCTCGGTTGCAAATCCGAGACTTGCCAACCCTGATCTGCTGCGCAAAAAGTATATATACAAGTTTAAATTTTAAATTCATTTTAAGTAAGTTCATTTCGCCTATTTTATAAATGAAAAATCAACATTTTTTGGCCAGAATAAGCAAGATATGTAGGAAATAAAGCTAAATAAAATATATTATGATGTGTTAATATATTATAAAATTCACATTAAAACCAAAAAATAAAAAAAAAAAAAAAAAAAAAAAAAAACCAACCCCCCACCCCAACACCAAAACCCACACAAAAAAAAAAACATACATGGGCAAGGTCAAAGGACTTAGCCTACACCAGCTTTTTTTCGTGCGTGGGTCTTTTTGTTTCAAAAATTTACGATTGTAGTGCGTGAAGCGCATAAGCAATTTCTAGTTGCTGATAATTTCTTTTGTCTAACATGTGTTTTGATCTTCACTCCAAACATGATCGAAACACTGATATTCTTTAATTCACGCACCATATATGCAAACGTTGAGAAACTTCTACATATTATGCATTAAATTATATGTACGTATATACAGTGTGAGCTTTCGGAAGGCAAAAACCTTTAATGAAGTTGGCATAGTCAGGATATTGAAAAAGGGGGCACCTTGTCCACTTTTTAAACTCACTATTGCGGGGTCTGGGGGCCGTCAGGCCCAGAATGCAACAATTTTTACACTTTTTGGCGAAGTATGGTTTATAGTGGGGCGTGGAAAAAACCCTACGCGCTTTGCGGGGAAAAAACCTAGTGCTTCCTGGCCGAGCCTTTTTAGACATAGGCCCTTTTTGAGTATGTAGGTGGAAAGCGCATGCCAAACTGACTTACCACACCAATTTTTGTGCAGTTCTGAGGCCTGTAGCATTTTTTATGAAATATCAAAATTTTGCATGTTGAAAAATTTAAAAGTGACAAAATTTTCCAAATTTTTGGCTTGTCATAATTTTTCACAAAAACACTGTTGGCCAACGCCGTTTGCATTTTTCAAGAGAGTTATATTTCCTCTATAATTCTAAAGCTCAAAAACAGTGATAAACGTTGTGGTTTACCTGTGACAGTTCAAAGTTTGTGCGGGAAAAAAACCCTATTGCGGGGAAAAAACCCTATTTTGTTTGGCGACAATTTTTTTGCTAAACTCACCCATTGTTGCTACAAAAGTGGATTCATCTGGCCTAACAACATGCATAGACTTCATTAAAACCGTTTATTCCGCCGCAAATCGTCGTTTTTGTCGTTTTTGCCCATACGCCGACACCCATTGCGAAACCTGTTGTGGTGATGTTTTCACCAAAAATTTGGCATTTTTTGGAATATTTAGGCTTTAGCTGCTGCGTACCACTTGAATCCATCGATTCTACACGCGGGCGGTGTTTGTCCTCTGTTTCAGACGTAATAAGCGCAAAGAATTTTAATGCTTTTAAATACTGAAAAAATGCATATTTGGGCAGAAGTCATGTCTGCCAAAAAGGTTGATTTTTGAATAATTATTGTCAAAATGTCACATGGGTGTCGTAGAAACGGTTTTTTAGTCCATACTGCAGCCTAAGTGTTGTAGAACACGATGAAATTGCGTTTATACTCACTGCTAATAAAACAACGGAAAAACGTGATAGGGTTTTTCCCCGCATTAGGGTTTTTTCTCCGCGCCACTACACATTACGTAATGGAAAGTATAATTTTGGTCATTTAAATTAAATAAATACACTGTAGCGGGGGTCTTGGGGCGGCAGCCCCCAGGCCAGAACCAAAGATTATTACCCTTTTTTTGTGATATTTTTTTTTCGGTTTACATAACAAAATGCTTTGTAAGCGCAAGATCACTGAGCCACTAGTTGCAGCGGTCTGGGGACGGCAGCCCCCAGAAAAAAATTGGAATTTGCTTCAGATTGTAGGCCAAATTTGGCTAACTGGAGACGTGTCAGAATTGTTTTCCGACAGGAAACTGCAAACAAAAGATGGGACGTCACATTCAGTAGTAAATGCAGCATAATGTGCTCTTGTAGACATGCATAGGCTTCGACGAAAAATATAACAAGGAATAGTATATAAGCCACAGAGTTGCAGGGGTCAGGCAGCGGTAGCCCCTAAGAAAAAAGTTAGAACGGAGTCAGTCAATACGCTCCTGCTTCCAGCGTCGGTCTTACTTACGGAGTCAGTCAATACGTTCCCGCTTCCAACGTGGGTCTTACTTACGGAGTCAGTCAATACGTTCCCACTTCCAGCGTGGGTCTTACTTATGGAGTCAGTCAACAAGTTCACGCTTCCAGCGTGGGTCTTACTTACGGAGTCATTGGAGTCGTCAATACGTTCCCCTTCCAGCGGCCCCCCCCCATTACGGAGTCAGTCAATACGTTCCCATTGGCAGCGTGGGTCTTAGTTACGGAATCAGCCACTGCAGTCAGTCGCTTCGCATCACCCTCTGCGTGGGTCACTTACTCAGTTATTGCGCTTCACCCACCCTCGTACCCTGCGTGGGTCCCTTACTAACCCTTGCGTGGGTGCGTGGGTCTAGCCTACACCAGTGTAGGCTGGGTGTAGGCGTTGCCCATGCGTGCAAGAAAAAAGCAAAAAAAAAAAAAAAACCAAAACAAAACAAAAACAAACCACCCAAAAACCCAAACCCCCCCACAAAAAAACCCACCCACAAACACACCAAACAACAAAAAACAACAACAAAAAAAAAAAAAAAAAAAACAAAAAAAAAAAAAATATGCTCCCTGAAACATGTAGAGCTGATTTTGCATTTTTCAGGAATCCAGTATCCACCTACTGAAAACATTTTTTACAAATGTATAGTCGAGAAAAATACATATTATTAATAAGAAATAGTAATTTAAATGAATCTATAATCGGATTTATAAATACCAAATGGAAATGCCGATAAATAAAGGATTCCGGATCCACATCAAGCAGGGAGCGCACTCCAAGCCAAAGCCAAAACTAAGCACAAAAGTTGCTAAACGCTAAGTTTAGTATAACACTAATTTTTAAGCGTTTATTTTGTGATTAACAGTTGAGTACAAATTAAGCGCTAACACTTAGCAAACGCTTAGCGTTAGTATGTGAATAACTCTTAGGCCCGAATTCACATACTAAGAGTTATTCACATACTAACGCTAAGCGTTTGCTAAGTGTTAGCGCTTAATTTGTACTAAACTGTTATTCCCAAAATAAACGCTTAAAAATTAGTGTTATACTAAACTTAGCGTTTAGCAACTTTTGTGCTTAGTTTTGGCTTTGGCTTGGAGTGCGCTCCCTGCTTGATGTGGATCCGGAATTCGTTATTTATTCGCATTTCCATTTGGTATTTATAAATCCGATTATAGATTTATTTAAATTACTATTTCTTATTAATAATATATATTTTTCTTAAACTATACATTTGTAAAATGTTTTCAGCAGGTGGATTCCTGAGAAATGCAACATCAGCTCTACATATTTCAGGGGGCATATCGTGAAAAATATAAATTTTCAAATAGAAGTTCTTGAAGAAAAATTACTTCGATTAAGATGCTCTACTCAAAGGCCCGTATTCACATACTAAGAGTTATTCACATACTAACGCTAAGCGTTTGCTAAGTGTTAGCGCTTAATTTGTACTAAACTGTTATTCACAAAATAAACGCTTAAAAATAAGTGTTATACTAAACTTAGAGGCCCGTATTCACATACTAAGAGTTATTCACATACTAACGCTAAGCGTTTGCTAAGTGTTAGCGCTTAATTTGTACTAAACTGTTATTCACAAAATAAACGCTTAAAATTTAGTGTTATACTAAACTTAGCGTTTAGCAACTTTTGTGCTTAGTTTTGGCTTTGGCTTGAAGTGCGCTCCCTGCTTGATGTGGATCCGGAATTCGTTGTTTATCCGCATTTCCATTTGGTATTTATAAATCCGATTATAGATTTATTTAAATTACTATTTCTTATTAATAATATATATTTTTCTCGAACTGTACATTTGTAAAAAATGTTTTCAGCAGGTGGATTCCTGAAAAATGCAAAATCAGCTCTGCATGTTTCAGGGGGCATATCATGAAAAATATAAATTTTCAAATAGAAGTTCTTGAAGAAAAATTACTTCGATTAAGATGCTCTACTCAAAAATGTAAAAAAACGAATTTGGACAACAAAGTGCATTTTTTATTTTTGGCGATTAAACGAGCAAAATGGATCGAATTGGTCGGAAAATGTTACTAATATATCTTAAATTGCATGCCCTTCCTTCCCATGGCAGCCAAGAACCTCCCCCACTCTCCCTACCCCTTCCCCACACCATCCACTAACTAAGCGCTTAGCCCTTAGGGAGCTCCCGAGGTCCCTAAACTTAAGCGCTTAATTCTAAGCCAAACACTAAATTTTAAGTATGTGAATACAAAATTGAAACGCTAAGTTAAGCGTTAGTGTTTGCTAAGCGCTTAAATAAACACTAAGTATGTGAATAACATTTAGCGCTTATAAGCGCTAACACTAAGTGTAAACACTAAGTTTAAGCGTTACACTTAGTATGTGAATACGGGCCAGCGTTTAGCAACTTTTGTGCTTAGTTTTGGCTTTGGCTTGGAGTGCGCTCCCTGCTTGATGTGGATCCGGAATTCGTTATTTATTCGCATTTCCATTTGGTATTTATAAATCCGATTATAGATTTATTTAAATTACTATTTCTTATTAATAATATTTTTTTTCTCGAACTATACATTTGTAAAAAATGTTTTCAGCAGGTGGATTCCTGAAAAATGCAAAATCAGCTCTGCGTGTTTCAGGGGACATATCATGAAAAATATAAATTTTCAAATAGAAGTTCTTGAAGAAAAATTACTTCGATTAAGATGCTCTACTCAAAAATGTAAAAAAACGAATTTGGACAACAAAGTGCATTTTTTATTTTTGGCGATTAAACGAGCAAAATGGATCGAATTGGTCGGAAAATGTTACTAATATATCTTAAATTGCATGCCCTTCCCTTCCCATGGCAGCCAAGAACCTCCCCCACTCTCCCTACCCCTTCCCCACACCATCCACTAACTAAGCGCTTAGCCCTTAGGGAGCTCCCGAGGTCCCTAAACTTAAGCGCTTAATTCTAAGCCAAACACTAAATTTTAAGTATGTGAATACAAAATTGAAACGCTAAGTTAAGCGTTAGTGTTTGCTAAGCGCTTAAATAAACACTAAGTATGTGAATAACATTTAGCGCTTATAAGCGCTAACACTAAGTGTAAACACTAAGTTTAAGCGTTACACTTAGTATGTGAATACGGGCCAGCGTTTAGCAACTTTTGTGCTTAGTTTTGGCTTTGGCTTGGAGTGCGCTCCCTGCTTGATGTGGATCCGGAATTCGTTATTTATTCGCATTTCCATTTGGTATTTATAAATCCGATTATAGATTTATTTAAATTACTATTTCTTATTAATAATATTTTTTTTTCTCGAACTATACATTTGTAAAAAATGTTTTCAGCAGGTGGATTCCTGAAAAATGCAAAATCAGCTCTGCGTGTTTCAGGGGACATATCATGAAAAATATAAATTTTCAAATAGAAGTTCTTGAAGAAAAATTACTTCGATTAAGATGCTCTACTCAAAAATGTAAAAAAACGAATTTGGACAACAAAGTGCATTTTTTATTTTTGGCGATTAAACGAGCAAAATGGATCGAATTGGTCGGAAAATGTCACTAATATATCCTAAATTGCATGCCCTTCCTTCCCATGGCGGCCAAGAACCTCCCCCACTCTCCCTACCCCTTCCCCACACCATCCACTAACTAAGCGCTTAGCGCTTAGGGAGCTCCCGAGGTCCCTAAACTTAAGCGCTTAATTCTAAGCGAAACACTAACTTTTAAGTATGTGAATACAAAATTGAAACGCTAAGTTAAGCGTTAGTGTTTGCTAAGCGCTTAAATAAACACTAAGTATGTGAATAACACTTAGCGCTTATAAGCGCTAACACTTAGTGTAAACACTAACTTTAAGCGTTAGTGTTAGTATGTGAATACGGGCCAAAAATGTAAAAAAACGAATTTGGACAACAAAGTGCATTTTTTATTTTTAGCGATTAAACGAGCAAAATGGATCGAATTGGTCGGAAAATGTCACTAATATATCCTAAATTGCATGCCCTTCCTTCCCATGGCGGCCAAGAACCTCCCCCACTCTCTCTACCTCTTCCCCACACCATCCACTAACTAAGCGCTTAGCGCTTAGGGAGCTCCCGAGGTCCCTAAACTTAAGGTGGTAGTTACGTTTTCGACAGTTTTTATAACGTGCTACAACGTTTGATTGACTCAATGAATTTAATAGCTGTCTTTTTCAATTCTGGGGACAATTTTAGATACACAATAGCAAGCCGGTGTAAAAGCATGCCCAAACACAAAATATGAAGTTGATTGATACTAATTAGCATTCACTGTAGACCAAACGTGAGTGGATTTTCGGCTTTCGATTTCTCTTCATAGGTAGATAGCTATTGCACAACCAATAGCTCATTTTGCTTGCCATAATGTGATCGAGCGGTCGCAAGATCTGATTTTTGATGAATATGATTGATATATCGAAAAACACTAAAATCGCGATTTTTGAAAAACATAAATTTGGCTAAAAATATCGATTTGCCAAAAATCAAATTTTTCGACCGCTTGAAGATGACAAGGTGCATTTACGTGCCAAATTTTAACTTTTTTTGTTGAGCCAATTTTTTAAAATCGCAAGCCGAAAATTTGCGTTTGTATTCACACGCACTATATTTCTGTCTCATGCAGAAAATATTGCGTTAGTTCACAAAAAAATTACACCAAACTCAATAAAACACCAAAAATTTTAAAGTTTGTTCAACTAAAACACAGCTGGTTGTGTTTTTTAGCCTTTCAAATTCATTACATACGTGTAAATGCACTGGCTTGTGAAGGCATTTTCTTGAAAAAAATGAAAATATATTTTTCTTGATTTGCTCAAAAATGTTCAAAATTTTTTGTATGTGATATGTACATCAAATTAGGAAATACTTTTGATCAACTTTTGTTCTTACGATGCATGTGTTTATTTTTGCGCGTTTTCAAATATGGCACCCCTTTCGGGTGCCCCTTAAGTATGGTACAAAATTATAAATTTACGCGTTAGTGTTTGCTAAGGGCATCAAATTAAAGGAGAATATCACTTACTTTAAGAACAACTTAGTGTAAACACTAAGTTTAAGCGTTAGTGTTAGTATGTGCAACGGGCCCGTTTTTCTTACGAGGCAAATTTTTTGTAAAATTTTTTATGTATATAGGTATCTTAGGAATTTTTGCGCGTTTTTTTTCGAAAATAATGGCCAAAACCCACATTTCAGGAGCGCCACCTTAAGGTAGCGCTCAGCAACAAAACTCATGTTCGGCGCTAAGCTCTTGCAATAAGTAGCAATACCAGTTTAATTGTACATCAAAGAGACTTCAAAAAAAACCTATTTACAATACAGTTCAGCACTTTAATGTGAATGTGTCAAATTTTATGACCATGTCGAATTTTCTATTCACACTAATTTTGTTTTTGACCTAGCTCAGCGAAACTTCAACCGATTTTGACAATCTTGGTATCGTTAAAAAGATCTTTCAAAAATCTAGACGTCAAATGTCTTCGGTTTTCGATTCCGATTATTGATTTTTCAAAAAATCGATTTTTCCAAAATCAGTTGTGTTTGAGCGGCTACAAAAAGTGCTGAAAGCCAAAAATTTAAAATCGAAAAAATTCGACGTCTGCATTTATATTCTTTCTTTCATTGTGCAAAATTTCAACTTGATCCCAATTGGCAGCAGGGAGCTAGATCAAAAAAAAGTAGTCGACTTCGCTGCGCAAAAATGTGAGGTTTGCCCACACGTTTCACTTTTTAAAAAATTAGACCTTTCCTAGACCTGCACAGTTCCGTTGAAAAAGTTACCAAAAGCCATACTCAATTTTTTAGGAAATTAAATCAAAAATTTTACATTTTCGAAGATTTATCAGCTTTTTAGGTTTTTCGTTTTTTATTTGCTATTTTCCCGGCTAAATAACTCAGCAAAGCTTTAACGTATTCTTATGTTTAATACATCATTTTAAAGCTAAGAAACCGCGTATTTCAGTGATATGAGTAATCAGTTTATATCAAAACAAAAATTTTTATGCTGCCGCTACAAAATCGTCCAAAAAATATTAAAAAAAAATTTTATCACAATATGCACACCAAATGAAAGCTCTTTTTATTCTGAACAACGTTCGTTCAAGACATTATGGTCAAAAATGTCGCTGAAAAAAAATTAAACGCCAAAGTCGGTTCCCCTGAGCGCCACCTTAAGGTGGTACTAACGAATGTGCAGTGTTTTTTAACAGGATAGTATTCAATGACTAATTAACTTTATATCATAGTTTTTATAGCGTTAGAAAGCGCTACTTTTTTTCTACATTTAAGCAAAGTTTTATTGTACAACTGTAAAGATGATTTGTATGGCACGTGTTAAAAGTATACCAATTTGGCTTTTTTGAGCGCTTTCAAATCTGGCCACTTTTTGACGAGTTTAAAGAATAAAAAAATGCGAAAAATGGCACAAATATTTAAAAGTGAATTATCTAGACCCAAAATGAACGATTTTATGATTTGTCAATTATATAATGAAATATACGGTTTCAAAGTAAAAAGTGTTACTATTCACACTCAACTTTCGGGTTCTATATCTGCGCAAAAATATAAGCAATTGAAAAAATTTTCATTTTGGGTCTAAAAAATTGCTAAAGTTATCATATTTATTTTTGTGTTTATGCGTTGCGCATGCGCTAAGAAAAGTGGCCAAAACTGTTAAAATTCCATTCTCCTGTTGTGTAGTTTGGCTTGTTGGCTTGGCTTGCTCCCAAAAAATTTTCACATGATGCCGCTTACTTCATTTGTCATTTTGTGTATTTGAATCAATTTTTTACAGACGTTATTTTCAAAAAATACAGTTTGAATCAACTAATTTTTTTCAAAAATTTAAAAACCACTGCACATTCGTTAGTACCACATTAAGGTGGTAGTAACAAATGTGCAGTGATTTTAAAATTTTTCAAAAAAAGTAGTCAAACTGTATTTTTGAAAATTAACGTATCTAATTAATTATACACAAAAATGACAAAAAAAAAAAACAGCATAAGTGTGAAAAATTTTTTGGAGCGAGCCGGGCGGGGGGGCGGGGGGGCGCAACAGAACAATGGAATTATAACAGTTTCGCCCACTTTTCTTAGCGCAACAAAAATCAGTATAAACACAAAAATAAATTTGGATGAACTTTTACACCGTTCCTAGACCCAAAATGAAAATTTTTTCAATTAGTCATTATATGTAGTTATACTTCATTCATTACGTATTGCTGAATGAATGATTTATATACTTCGATCAGATAGGCTGGACGGCAGAAATTATATTAAGTATGGCAAATAAATTGCACGACATACGTAAACGTTATATATATATATATATATATATATATATATATATATATATATATATATATATATATATATAAGTATATCGTAGTAGGGAACAATAAGGGAATTTGGTCCCCTTCGATTTTTTTCCTGACAGGAATTTTACACATTGATATTTCGGTTTAGGGTTCTTATTGAAAAGACATGCTTCTGGACGTATGTACAGCTGTGATTTTGTGTGACGCAACGTTTAGCAACGAGACCCAAAATCTAGGACTGGAAACAGTCTTGGATTTGAAGGAAGAAAAACCCTAATTCCCGGCTGTCCTACATTCATTCAATGCTTTGACATGCTCACCACGCAAGAAATATATATTTTTAATGTGTCTTCAGATCGAAGATTTGGACCCGGACGAATTCGAACTGCCACCAGTGGAGCATCAGTTCACGTTGGAGGAGATTCTAGCTGATGTGAGTGACACTGTATATATATGTTTTATTTTAATATGTCGTGGAGACTTGACTGTGTTGTGCGCAATTTAGTGTGAAAAACAATAAAGCCCTTGTGCAGTGTGCTTATTTTTATTATATATATATATATATATATATATATAATATATATATATATATATATATATATATATATATATATATATATATATATATATATCAGGGATCGACCAGAATATTTGGTTTCAGGTTCCGGTTCCGGTACTTTTTGGTTCCGGTTCCGGTTCCGGTATTTTAAAAGTACCGGAACCGGAACCGGAAGCACTAATATTCTAACAAAGGATTTTGCATTTAATTTTGTGTTGTTCGTTCATGAAAATTTTCCGATAGGCTTTTAACTGACCACAATTGGCCTAAAAATCAAAAATTTCTTCAGATTTTGTTATTTAGCAGAACCTCTTTTAATTTGTAGCTAGTTTAGTCTTCGTCTTCTTTATAATTCTCTTTCATCAAAGCTCATGCGTTCAACATATTATGTACTGTACGCGTATATATTACATGTATATATATATATACATGTACATATAAATTTAAATATTCAGTACACTAGCTTAATACATTGTTATCGTTTGTGCTTTATTGTCTTAAAACGGATATTGTAGTATTTATACTACTAATATAGTATTTTTAGTACTAGTACTACATACATACAAATAGCTTCTGATTTTTTATTCTTCTTTATTTTTAGCATTCTTATGTTGCCGTGCTTATTTTTTATCAACAATGCTGTGCTTCTTGTGTCCAATTTCTTGTGTTACTTCAACTAGCTCAATGAAAGCCGAAGGTCGAAGGTCCTCGGTTTTTCACGCTACACTGAAAAATTATGTAATCTGTGTAAACCTTACTATATATATAGATAGTCAAGCGCGAAAAAAGCCATTTTTAGAGTTTTCGTACAATAAAACTTGCCACAATCAACTATTTGGAACTTTGATTAGTGATCTGCTAACGGCACGTCTATCCGCATCTTGTGTGTCACTTTGAAGCTGTAAAATTGCAACACACACCAGCAACGGTCGTTTTGGACGTCGGGAAAAAAAGCCATTTTCGGGGAAAAAAGCCACCTGACGGGAAAAAAAGCCATGGGCTATTTTTTATCATAGCAACCTTTCCCATGCCGTGTTTTTGCATTTTGGCACAGATAAATTTTTTTTATAACACAGATAAATATAATGTGAATCAAATGCAGTCGAAAATAACTAAATCAGTCCAAGTTTGTAGCATTAACTTCTACTCAACCCGGCCAAACCTGTAAAAATGATGAAAATGACAATCTTCACATAAATCCATTGAAAAATATCAGTTTTTTGTGCATTTGGAGCAGTATGGCTGCATTAAAACACGTTTAGATCTTTTCCCGTTAAGTATTTGGCTAAAAATTGTTTACAAATGCCACTTTTGTGAAATTTAGTACAAAAAGCTGAGTGAAGCATTATTTGACCAGGTTTCGATACTAAAACTGAAAGGGGCATAACTGCGTTCATGTGCAACATTTCTGGCATTACGACGTTGGGATATGAAGTGCTGGTTGCAGACTGCCTGGAAAAACATTCAAATCTCAATTTAAGCACACACTTTGCCAGAAAATCGATATAGAAAAAGTGGCTTTTTTTCCCGTCCCATGTCAAAATGTCGGGGAAAAAAGCCAGGCCATATCTGAGAAACGGTAATATACGGTGCTAGAATTAACAAATTAGGATACTACAGTTTCTGATTAGCTCAGCAAAATAAAAATTTCCAGCTTTCTAGGCTTTTACTGCAAATTTAGAGAATTTCAAAATTGCCCTCCAGGACCCATTTCAGATTTTCAGGCAATGTTGGGGTCGAATTTTCAAAGACGCTTTTGGAACGAAAAATCATCGCAAAGCCCCAATTTTTGGCCTGTAGCCATAAATTAGCCTACAGTAGCCGATAGCACAAAAAGATTCACTCCAACTTATATATACGTAGGCAGCTGTATAAAAATGGCTTTTTTTCCCGACAAATTGACGTGGCTTTTTTTCCCGCTCGACTATATCAGTCCGTTTATGGGCCCTGAATGACCAGGCATATTGTTGAGTTTTCAGATGATATGATAGTATGTACTTTTTTGTCCTATATATATTTGTATAAACATTAAATTATAGAAACACAAGCACATTATGTATATTGTATGTATGTACACAGTACACATCCAATATTGCTGTTTGTTTTAGGTATCTCACGAGATATTTTGCACAAGCGTCGCAAGACCGGAGGAAAGCGTAAAATCGCCATCAAGAAACGAAAGTACCTGCTTGGTCGTCCAGCCGCCAACACTAAGGTACTGAGTACTGACAATACATTTTGTTATGGGGGACTCTTTGGTCATGCTCGTGACATTTTATCGTCCCCATATTCGCAATAATATTTTTCACAAGGGCCAACAAAATTTAGTTTGTAGTCATGCATCAGGGTAGGCGCGATAGCGCCTAACCCTAGAATAGGAACGACACTCCACATTGCAGAATTTCAAAATTAATTTTTTTAATAACTAAAAATTTATGCAAGCAAACTGGTTTTAATTTGGTGTGTGCACGTGCCTGGGGGAGGGGTACATGCTGGCGAAATTTCAGGCAAATCGGTTGGGTATTACCCGAGATATGAAAAATCGCCTCCCGCAAACTCGGATTTTTCCGTCTTTTTTTTTTTCCCGGCGCCATAACTCAAGAAATCCTTATTGGCGAGGTACTTTTTTATGTTTTTTACATTTGTTTTGGTCGGCAATAGTGTCATCATAAGGATTTTATTCTGAGCTTTTGCCGTTTTGGCTCTGCTGAGAGGGGGAAAAGCCCTTTTTTGGGCCTCGAAAAATGGCAAAGTCAAAAATTCAATGGCGCCAGCTTTTGAGAAGTCACGCAAACAGCCCAAGTCTGATCTCTTGTATGCATGGTAGTGTAGTAGGGTTGTAGTGCGTCTCCCCTTTTGGAGTCGATCGTGTCACTGTAGGCCTAGGGAGGGGGTCCGGAAGGTATTTTACGTGTATTAGGGGGTTAGGCTACCCATGGGCAGTACAGCCAAAACCGTTATAGATGGAGGCCTGTCGTTTTGTATGCGAATATAAACCCATATACTGTGCATTTCAGTGTGATATTAGTTTTGCTCTCAGATTTACCTAGTAGCCAGAACTGGTGCACCCCCCTCTGACACCCTTGGAAACATGGTTTTTCATGACTTTGTCAACGTATAACGCTTTTATGGATAACCGCTCGGTCTGTATTTCTAGTGCATCTTAATATACAGGCGCAGGGGTGTCCGTGGATATTGTTTGGTCCGCGTCATGTGCGCTGTTCCAATTTGGCAACCCTGGCAAAGTGCCAAAATGGTCAATTTGACCAAATTTTTGAATTTTGTCATTTTTGTTGAAAAACTGTGGAAAAGGTTAATTTGAGGTGCTGAACGGGAATATAACGTTATTTTGACGAAAAACTATTGTTTTCATCCAAAATAGTGCTCATTTGTCAACTACGGTTGTGTGTACTAGACAGTAAATATGTTGGCAGTGTAGCCAAAACGGTATATAATAGATGGAGGCCTGTCGTCTTGTATTTGAATATAAAGCCACTCCTGTCGTCTTGTATTCGAATATAAACCCATATATTTACTGTGCATTACAGCGTGCTATTTGTTTTGTTGCCAGATTTACGTAATAACCAGAACTTGTGCAAACCCCCCCCCTGTGATACCGGTGAAAACATTTTCATGATTTGAAGCTGAATCTCTCAAGCGGAAAAATGGATAGGATTATTATAAAAATGCCCTTCACAGAAGGGCAGCAATGTTAGTAGAATAGGAAAGCGGAAAAATGCTAATATGCTTGTTAAACACCCGGGACAAGTTTTGCCGCCGAATAGAAAAACGCAGCTTGTTAAATGAAGCGGCCAAGAGTTGTGTCAGAATAGGAAAACGCAGCTTTTTAAATGAAACGGACAAGACTTGCGTCAGAATAGCAATCGCCCTGCGACACGTCAGTGCTTTCTGCACCCTATTCGCGCGAACTAATCAGCCATTATCATGAGCTGCTCTGTTGCCGGAAAAGTATAGTATACATAGCTGGTTCTTGATGTTTTTTACAAAGGCAAGCCATGACCGGAATAAACATTCTTGTAATGAGTCGTACATTCACAAGAATCATTAATCGGTCATAGCGGTCATTCGTTTTGATTTTTGCACATACGTTATACGTACATGTGTTTAATCATCATAAACATTTAAGTAGACTAAGCTTCGTGTTGAATATTAGTATGTACACTCTGTGAAATGTTTATTTAAAATATGTCATTCGTATATGTATGTATATAATATGTGAAGAAATTTAAATTAAGTAACTGTATTTCTACTTTACACTACAAGTCCTGACATGTGAATATGTGATAGTAAGCGTCAAGAATGCTTTTCCTAGTTTTTCGCGCGAATAGGGTGCAGAAAGCACTGACGTGTCGCAGGGCGATTGCTATTCTGACGCAAGTCTTGTCCGTTTCATTTAAAAAGCTGCGTTTTCCTATTCTGACACAACTCTTGGCCGCTTCATTTAACAAGCTGCGTTTTTCTATTCGGCGGCAAAACTTGTCCCGGGTGTTTAACAAGCATATTAGCATTTTTCCGCTTTCCTATTCTACTAACATTGCTGCCCTTCTGTGAAGGGCATTTTTATAATAATATAATACATGCAGTAAAGAGGGACTGGGGTATGGGGACACCAAAAATCTAGATGGAGTGGGGAGGGCTCAAAATCTGAAAAAAAGCGAAAATTTTTTTTATTTTTATTTTTTTATTTTATCATTTTTTTTATTTTTTATTTTATCATGTTGACAAGTTTGACCCACACAAGTTGAAAGATGTTGTAAACAGGTTTTTTTCGGCAGTCATATTTTGCCGGGACCCCCATCTATGGTGAGTTGATGTTTGGCAGCCCCTGCCCCGTTTTGGCTTAAAATATCGTATGCCAGTAGTCAGGGGCGTAGCCAGGGGGGGGGGGGGAACTGGGGGAATTCCCCCCCCCCCCCCCCCCCCCCGAAATTTTTTCCGACTGAAATTTTACACAAGGGTCCCCCCTTTTGGTTTTTATGGTCCGGCCGCAAAAATTTTCCGATGTCTCTCCAATTGGCCAAATTTGACCTAAAAATCCAAAAATTCCCTAATTTTTTTCTGGGGTCTGCCGCCCTCAGACCCCTGCATCCTGTGGCTTAGTGTTCCCTGCCTTTGTCTTGCATGAAAACATGCAGTGGCGTAGCCAGAAAAAAATTTCGGGGGGGGAATGACTTTTCGATTTTTTTTGAAGTGTGTTGAAATGCACTTAATTACTATTTCAACGACAAAAACGACATATATTAGCATTTTTCGGTGAAAAACCAATGCTAATTTTCGACCCCAGCAGTATCGAACGTAAATTTGCAGCTGAAAATAACGAAAATTACAAAAATGGTGGTCCCGATAAGGGGTCGGAAGCGAGCAAATTGCAAATTTTTCGAAATTTTTTGACATTAAAAATCGTACATTTACTGGCAAAAGGCATTTTTGTATCAATAAAACAGCTAAAACGATACACTACACAGTGTATTAAGCAAATACATATTGCATAATGCAACTACATACATACGCACATGCTTTCATGCAAGATAAAAGCAAAGAACACTAAGCCAAAGAGTCGCAGGGGTCTGGGGGCGGCAGTCCCCAGAAAAAAAATTGGGGAAATTTTTGATTTTTAGGCCAAATTTGGTCAATTGGAGACGTATCGGATATTTTTTCTGGCCGGACCATAAAAACCAAAGGGGGGACCCTTGTGTAAAATTTCAGTCGGAAAAATTTTCGGGGGGGGGGGAATTCCCCCCATTCCCCCCACTGGCTACGCCCCTGTGTATGTGCATATAGTTGCAGTGTACACTATGCATTTGCTTAATACACTGTTTAGTGCATCGTTCTAGCTGTTTTATTGTTACAAAAATGACATTTTCAGTAGATTAACAGATTTTAATGTAAAAAAATTTTGAAAAAATTTGGATTTGCTAGCTTTTTGGATCCATGTCGGCCCACAATTTTTGTAATTTTCGGTATTTTGTGCTTTGATTTTGCATTCGATGCTACTGCGGTCAAAAATTAGCGTTGTTTTTGACTTAATTTTAATGCTAATATGTGTCGTTTTTTGCGTTAAAATAGCAGTTAAGTGCATTTCAACACATTTCAAAAAATCGAAAAGTCATCCCCCCCCCCCGAAACTTTTTCTGGCTACGCCACTGCTAGTAGTAGTGTAGTATATATTGTCTGGTGATCGAACGGGATCCCGAATCCCGATCCCGAATCCGGAGGGTGAAATCCCGATCCCGAATGCAAATTCCAAAATTTTGGGATTTTGCAAAAATTTGTAGACGTCCCGAATTTTCAAACTTCGTGTAAATTTCTCAAAAATGTTGGGTGGATGGGGGCGACCCCCCCCCCCTCAAAAACAATCGAGGGGCCGGGGGGAGGGTCCCCAAAATTTGGGCAAAATTTAGAAAAAATGGCACTTTTTTGCGAAATTTTTCACAATTTTGTAAAATTTAAGGTCTTTTTGGTCGACTTGGTGGGGGAGGGTACCCAAAATTTGGCCGGAGAGGCCCCCCAAAATTTGGACCCCGTTACATGTATGATGTCACTTGCTTTTGTACATGTAATTAGGTCAAAATTGTTTTGGGGGGGCCTCTCCGGCCAAATTTTGGGGACCCTCCCCCCCAGATCAGCCAAAAATACCCTAAATTAATAGATCTATAGCATGCGGGGAAAAAAAACCCACCCCATTTTTTGGGGGAAAAAAAACCCACCCCAGTTCCGGAACTTGGGTACGTGGTACAGGTCTAAAAATTTGCCAGCGTATAGTACAGTCCCTGTAGGCAAACGTATATAAGCGGTATCCAAAAGGGGTCTCGCTGGTATTTTTTATGAGTCAAAAATTGGACCCCCCCATTTTTGACCTGACATGGTTCCAAGGGAGGTGAATTTTGGAGTCTCATTTCTCAGCACTAAGAGATGCGAGCTCAAATGTAAAAACACTTTTACAGAGGACTACCCTTCCTCTATTCATGACCGCAGTGGCAGGTCCCTCCTTCTTTCGTACGAGGGGGGGCGTGACCGAAATTAGACGGGGTAAAAAAAACCCATGTGGGGGAAAAAAAACCCACTTTTTGAAAATGTTCTGGTGACGTCGAAAAACCTAGTAGCTACCCCAGAAGACTCATGGTAGTGCAAAAAGACGTTTATTATTATCACAAATGCGGAAACTGACACTTTCGCGATCGAATTCTGGAATACGGGCCTAACAGTCGGACTTTGTCATTTTGAGGTCCTTTTTCTGGTATTGCCAGTTTTTTGTACGTTTTTAATTTTAATCTATTAATTTATCGTGTTTAAACGCCAAATAACCGAACGAAAGTAAAAGATGCCCGTCACGACCAGTCACACCCACTCAGGGTACCCCCCACAGAGGGTCGATGGCGTAAAAAGTAGCCATAAAGTGCAAATTTTGCGTGCATTTGAAGCGTTATCGCAACTTTTTAGTTGTTTTCAACGTTTTCAAGCGAAATTAAGGTGTTTTGTTTTCAAATCTGAAAATTCAAAATTTTATAATGGGCTGCGAAGGGCAGTTTTCAAACATGTCTACCTGAGGCCCCATAGCAAATCTGCGTATAGTTTTGGCATCAGTGGCCTCTACTACTCCGAATACGTGCCATAGCGTTGAAAAACTACCGCTAACACACTTTTCGGGTGATTTATGGGGTGGGTTTTTTTTCCCCCACATGGGTTTTTTTTCCCCCAAATGGGTTTTTTTTCCCCGGCAAGTTTTTGGCTTCCCGCCAAAAAACGGTAAGAGATAGCGAAATGAAACCGGTCCCAGCGTTTAGAGCAAGGTTAGGCCTACGACAGATTTTTTTGGTTTCCCGTGAAAACGTATAGTCTATGAGCTACATGACGAAATATGAAAATGCGGGTTTTATTTTCCCCGCCTGCTATAATACATAGGCTTGTGATTTTTTCCAGTCAATATTAAATGTACATTTGATTTACAAAGCAAGCACGGAAATTGACAGTCAGCTGGTGAACATAAGTGTTTTTCTATCGTACTCCCCCCTGATTGACTAAAAATACCCCAAATTTTTAAAAATTCTGTAAAATTTAAAAATTTAAATTATTTTCAAATTTAAAAAAATTAAAATTTAATTTTTGTAAATGCCCAAATTTTCGGGTTCCTCCCGCGACCTCTCGATATTTTGGGGGTCCCCTCCATCCTCCTCTCATACATGCATGCTCGCTTTTATCTTTCGTAAAAGTGTATGTAGACAGCACTTTCATTTATCGCAGCAAAAACAACATTTTAGTAAATTTTTGGTTCGTAATGTCAAAAATTTTCTTTGAATTTTCCAAACACGATGATTGTTTTCTGTGTCAAAAAGTGCGAAACGCCGCACTTTTTTTCGGCTTAGACTGATCACTGAAGGAAGTGATTCATTCAAGGAATTATAGTGGTGCGGGGAAAAACCCTATTTTCAACTTTTCTGGTCGTCCTGTGCTCCACATAAATCAGATCCATTAATGCTCGCGGCTGTTATAACAACCATCTTTCGACTAACTGTTGCACTAATATAATGGACTAACTAGTCACGTTTCTAAGTGATAAGTCTCGAAACCTCCGGGTAAAAAAACCCCTATGCGGGAAAAAAAAACCCTATCACTTTTTCTGGTTGTTCTATTAGCAGGGAGTATAAACACAATTTCATCGTGTTCTACAACTCTTAGGCTGCAGTATGGACTAAAAAAACCGTTTCTGCGACATCCATGTGACTCACAATGATTCTTCAAAAATCGACCCGTTTTGGCAGAAATGACTTCTGCCCAAATAGGCATTTTTTCCGTATTTAAAAGCATTAAAAACAGATTTTTGCGCTTATTACGTTAGAAACAGCGGACAAACACCGCCCGCGTCTATCATTCTTGGATTTAATTGGTACGCAGCAGCTAAAACCTTCTTCTTTCTTCTTTTTCAGCGGTTCGGTGTGTTTCACCCATATCCCCGTCCGCTTTATAGCTAAAACCTAAATATTGCAAAAAATGTCAAATTTTGGTGAAACATCACCAAAACAGGTTTCGTAAGGGGTGTCGGGGTATGGCCCAAAATGACAAAAAAACGACGTTTTGCGGCCGAATAAACGGTTTTAATGAACTCTACGCATGTTGTTAGCCCAGATGAACTAACTTTGGTAGCAACAATGGGTGAGTTTAGCAAAAAAATGCCGCCAAACAAAATAGGGTTTTTTTTCCCCGCAATAGGGGTTTTTTTCCGCACAAACTTTGACCAGTCACAGGTCAACCACAGCGTTTTTCACGGTTTTCGAGCTTCAGAAGTATATATAGAGGAAAGGCAACTCTCTTGAAAAATGCAAACGGCGTTGGTCAAAAGTGTTTTTGTGAAAAATTATGACAAGTCAAAAATTTGGAAAATTTTGTCACTTTGGAATTTTTCAACAAGCAAAATTTTGAAATTTTATAAAAAACGCTACAGGCCTCAAAACTGCACAGAAATTGGTGTGGTAAGTCAGTTTGGGATGCGCTTTCCACCTGCATACTCAAAAAGGTCCTATGTCGTGAGGTTCGGCCAGGAAGCACTAGGGTTTTTTTCCCCGCAAAACGCGTAGGGTTTTTTTCCCGCACCACTATATGTATATTTATAGTTGGGCGAAAAATTCATGGAGTAGGCGTGGCATTAATTATACCTAACCGCTTTTATGACCCGTGCATGTTATGATCTTTCATAAAAATGACTGAATGCTTTTAAGTTTCTTCAACAATTTCACGGTATGCCTCACCATACTAACCTAACCATACTCAGTATTCTGGTGTAATGGTATCTGTTTCCAATATTAGTGTGCTTC
>JASANF010019735.1:0-20417 GCA_030248245.1 Trissonchulus sp. WLG1_4
ATGTTCGTCGTCGAAAATGTTTCGATCAATCCAAAATTTTCAACGACGTACATTTTCAACGACGACATTTTGTTTCGATAATTCGGGCCCAGGTCTTTTCTGAAAAAAGGTATGCGGGGGCGAAACCCCCAGAACTCACCTACATTGGATTTTTTGCTGTGATAAAACTACTTCATTTATGAAGCTTGTACAGGGTGAAGATTAAAAACGGTTAACTGCGGAAGTGCGCAACTGTTACTGTATCGTTCTTTACACCGGAACCAATCTCAACCTGATTGATCCCTACTCTGTTCAACTCGCGTGTGCGTCAAAAAAACATTAGTACAATATTGAAAAAGTTTATTGTAACAAGAACAAACATGCTTGACCAGACTTAAAACGACAGAAACAGCATAACCAACATCAATCATAGCGGATTCTACGCCTTAGATAACACTACAAAGCCCCAGAAATTATATATGTAGGATTTTCTGAAAAAACAAATATTTGTCATAAATATGATAACAAACTTTTTTACTATTATGACAAATATTTGCTATCATAATATTTCACAATCAATTAATCAATCCATCTCAATAAGTTTCAGGGTTATGATTTTTGTAAAGCTCAGCCAATATCTGTAAACCACACTAGCCACTATAAACGTTCAAGTAGAGGCCTTATCTAAAAATCGTTTTTTAGTGAAAAGTTAACACTACAGTTTCTTATCAATAATAAACAACACAATAGAGATTTTAAAGTTTGACCAAAAAATGCTGGACCCTCAGACAAAAAGCAGCACGCGATTTCGTTACCAAAACAACTCATCAGCGAGCATCAAGAGTACAGCTAATAGTAACACAAACTGAAGCCATCTGTTTTGCTCTCAGGGCTCAGCGAATTTCGGTCACTTTAGTACGTTTTCTAACGCATCGTTAACAACTAATTAATTTAATCCACAAAATCGACTTGAAGATAAATCACAGCCACAGGCCACCAAAGGCTACACCGCAGAAAGCAATAACAACACTATGGCAATATCAGTTGCTATCTCTCCTGTAAGCCATATTTCGAGCTGGTCAGGATTTTCACAGTCTCGTGGTGTGCGCTGAAACAGAAGAACTGCAATATAGCTATTGAAACAATTACAAGCTGACCGCTGCACTGCAGCCGATCTACGAGATACACCGACAGGCGACAGCCCTATACATTTGATCTACGCCACAGGTTTATGCTAAAACACGTGTTGGTCTACGCCTAAAGCCCTATGCGAACACTTGATCTGCACCTACAGCCATATATATGCTTAACATTTTCCTTACCAAAATTCACCCAATTAATCATCAATAAGAAATTTTGGGAAAAATCTTCACCTGTCGCGTCTAGATTAGCTCAGCTTGCTGCCCATGTGTGGACAAAAAGGCACAGAAAAAACCTCAGCTGAACAGACCTACCCATACATGTATGTAACGGGGTCAACATATTGGGCATACATGTAAAGGGGTCAAAATTTTGGGGGGCCTCTCCGGCCAAATTTTGGGGACCCTCCCCCCCAAGATCGACCAAAAATAGCCTAAATTTTACAAAATTTTCTGAAAATTTCGCCAAAAAGTGCCATTTTTTCAAAATTTTGCCCAAATTTTGGGGAGCCTCCCCCCGGGTCCTCGATTTTGGGGGGGTCCTCCCCCCCATCCCCCCCTCATACATGTATGATATTGGGGCCTCTCTGGCCAAATTTTGTGGAACTAAAAATACCCTAAATTTTGCAAACTTTTTGTGAAATTTTCACTGCCAGTTTTTGCTAAATATTACCAAATTCTTGAGACCCTCCTCCGGCCCCCCCGATTTTGGGGGAGGGGTCCCCCCATACCCCCTCAAACATGTCTGGACCGACCTGCCGGGTCTTATGATGCGAAAGGTGAGCGGTATGCTGAGATCGACGACCGTAGACCCGGCCCGGGCCAGCTGGCTTTTCGGATCGCCCAGGCAGCCCGCGTCCACCACCAAGTCAAGCTTCGGCCACAAACACTCGAACTCCTGTAAAAAATTATTGTCAATCAATATTTGAAAAACAAATTTTAAATTTTAAATTTTAAAAAAATTATTATGATTTGACGGTAAAATCACTTTTTTAACTGAATCTTAACCTTAAAACGAAAACTTAATAACCGTTTTGCTTGCGCCCGCCGGGCAAAATAAAAAAACTGATGTACAGGGACAACAACTGACGTGGACATCCAAAGGACTGGGTTGATCCGAGAGATTAGCGCTGGTCAGGGCGAGGGGTTGTCCGGCGGCTCGGCAAAGGGACTGGACGAAGGCAGAGGCGGGGATGCGCAGACCCAGCAGGTCGGTGTGGGGGTTGAAAGAGGGGGGCAGGCCGCAGGGGGGACTGAGGCGGCGACCAAACACCAGCGTCACCGGGCCCGGCAGCAGAGAGGTCAAGAGGTCATCGCTCACTGTCACCTGGCACAGTCTGCAAACAAAATTTATGAGTGTCTGTGGCCAAAATTTCCTGATCCTCATCGTACTATAATACCTGATAAAATGATGCATTATACAAAATGCTATCGCTCATATTGTTCATTGTTCTTGTGTAAACCATACATCATTTTGTACAAGGATGGGATGGAGAGGTCTCAGAAATCGAGGGTCCATTGGAAAGAAATGATATTTTTCTGATAATTATATACTGCTAAATTTTTGATACTTCTGAAAAATTCTGTAAATTAGTGATAACTTTGCAACCACCCTATGATTGTCAGCAATGACAAACCTCTAGGATTTTTCCAGAGGGTAAGATTTGATTGATTTTTGCTGTACATAACAATTACAAATAAATTGAAAAGTATATATATATACAAAAATATAAATAAAAACCTTGAATCTACTACTATATACTACTACTACTTTATTAACAATCAATAAAGTCCAGCATAAAAGGTCAAAGCCACCTGTGTATTTCGTGCAGCTGGGCCACACAGACGGCGAGCGGCTTGGCCTGGCTGCGTCCCTTGACGGCGTAGAGGGCGTCGGAGGCGGGCAGCAGCGAGACCAGGCCGTAGACCGTGTCCGTGGGGATGGCCGCCACCCCGCCGCCCCTCAGCACGCCCACCACGCTCTCCACACATGCCTCCACGTCTGAAATACAATCATATAGACAACCACAGGTGTATATACATGGGGGTCATAGACGGGGTCTCAGATTTGAGATAGTTTCCGGTACAAGCTCCCTTCAGATTTGACCCTTTGGGACAAGCCCCCGCCATTCCCCTTCCTGGTGCTGAAGAACATACCCGAAAACTCAAAATTTGTCTTAGTTATCTGTAAAACGCTTCAAAAAAAGAGCAAAAAGCCAAAAAATCACAAAAAACTACTCAAATGGTGCTAATAATATCCCGTTTTTAGGAAAAAATTGTATTTTAGGTTGTTGTGAGTTCAAGTCCATGAAACGTCAAGCCCCAAATTACGGGACAAAGAGCCCCTTCCCCCGAGATTGAGATCACGTATATACGGACATTGTATGTATGCATGTAGGTAGGCGTATGTAGGCAACAATATTATATTGCAGTGTATACATTAACATATTACATATTAATGCGTGTGGAGGTTTCACACTATTTTCCACGTTCCATCGCTCATTTCCAACATTAAGACTACTAATGCACCAGTCGTCGAAAGACGACTATTTGATAACTTTGGATATCTCGGCTGCCAGGATACGTATATACGCAATTTCTTATACATACTCATCTCACGCAGATAATCAGAACATCAAAGATTTCAAATCAAATCACAGTGTTTCTAAATAAACGTGCATGACACATTTATACATAGGGTTGCGAAGTGTAAAAAAGTAAAAAAGTAAAAAACGTTTTTTACACTTTTTTACAGTAGCAAAATTTCGGACTTTTTTACAACTTTTTTACACTTTTTTACACCTACTTTTTTACACTTTTTAACACTTTTTTACACCTACTTTTTTACACTTTTTAACACTTTTTTACACCTACTTTTCGCACTTTTTTACAAATATTTTACTAATTTTGCCAATTTTCTGAAAAAAATTTGAAAAAATGGCCGGAAAAAAATTTCAAGTCTCGCATTTATCAAAATTTACTCAAGTTTGAAGTAACCAAAATTTTTCTTATAAAAACCCTTATACAAAAATGTTTCCTGAAACTTATCATGTTGGCTATAACACTTCAGGAACTTTTAGCGTATGATTTGCTTTATGTATATAATTTTAACGACCCAAGGTACGACCCACTCCCATTCGTGGAAGTTGAATTATTGGTACAATGGTACACATGTAAAAAATTTCCAGCGTATTATATACAGTCTAGTGTGTGGGTAAATATATCTGTGCAACCGGTATCCACGCGGTGTTTGAATTGCATTATTCAAAATTTCGACATCATTTTTGATGTGGTCGTGCGGCGTACTTTCCGACGGCCGTGTGGCGTGTAACGAAACCGACAGAAAACCAACATTTTTGAAAACAAACCAACAATGGAACTTGTTTGGAATGAAACCAACATATGGGTCAGATTTTGTGACTACTGCTGACCGCAGAAATACGGTTGTTCCGCAATAGGGAACAGTTCAAAAACTTTGGGTCCTTCACGCGTCTGTATATAGATACTTCTTTGTAGACACGCTTCTGTTCTTTGTAGACACGCTTCTGTCTAGCGTTAAAAGATAGCTACTGGCTCAATTTAAGGGCAAAATAAAGAGGTGCGTTTCCCCAGATGGGACTCCTCCTTCTTTCTGATTTTATATAACAGAAACAACTTATCTACAATACATAAGCAAGCGACAGATGATTGAAACATGTTACCGATCGGCGGTCACAAATTTTATAAAGCTGGTCTCAAACAGTTTACAAAACGTTTAAACACCATTCTAGGCGATAAAATACTTTTTTACACTTTTTTTACAGTTTTTTACACTTTTTAACACTTTTTTACACTTTTTTAGTGTAAAAAAGTAGGTGTAAAAAAGTCCGGACTTTTTTACATGTAAATTAGCAACCCTATTTATACATACATAATTAGCCATTATTACAGACGGTTAGAGCAGTCATGAGTATATATAGACGGTTGCGAAGTCATCGTACAGAGACAAATAAAGGGTAATGAAGTGAAAACTATTGTGGCACTATTCGACATTTATATGCGACATGCGCAGCTGAAGCCTGAAGGTATATATACTGACTCTGAGACACTAAAACATACTTTCATTGCACAGGGATATCAACTTTTGCATGGTGTGGCTGTTCTTCGGTAAGCTGTTGCGGTACATTGAGACGTATTGTCCTGCATCCGTCACAGCAACAAAGCACAAAAGATGACTAAAACAGTTTTAAAAATAAAAAAAACATACATATATAATAATAGTACGGTAACAATATGTATTATATATAGTGGACCGGGGTAAAAAAAACGAACGACGAATTCCGGGGCAAAAAAAACGAAGTCAATACCACAGCTCAGACAAAACCTGCTGGGCTGATGTTTCTCCACTGTGACAAGTACTTCAACACTACTCGGTATCATAACGAACAGGCATTTCGGGTTGGCTGATTTGAAGTAAGGCCACTTCAAATGCACCCACCCCAAAATGGCCGCCGATAAGTTTCTGGGCAATCTCACGAGCTTTGCTCTGCCTATGCACAGAAGTGGCGTGGGCTTCATTTATGTATATTAGGGGGATGTATAGTGATGTATCTATGCGCATGCGGAATTGAAAACCAGCACAGTGTATGGCGGTTTCTGTACAGTGTTCGTTTTTTTTGCCCCGGTTTAGAGGGGGGGTGGGGCAAAAAAAACGAACTGCAAAAATAGTCATGGAACGGTTTTTTCTCCCTTTTCCTGCACTATTTATGTTTTTTGCCGACTATTAGACACATCCCAGTCGCATTATTTTATTACTTTGCCATATTTTATATGTAGTGAGGAAAAACCCTTCGTATTTAGCCGGAAAACCCCCATTTCGTTTCGCGACCCGTTTTTTGCTAGAATCTCCCATTTTTACAACAGAGCTTGCCTGATCCGTGGTAAGGAAAAGCGTAGACTTCAATAAAACTGCTTATTTGGCCGCGATACGTTTTTTTGCTAGTTGGTGAATTCGGTGACACCCCTCACGAAACCTGTTTTGGTGATGTTTCACGAAAGTGTAGGAATTTTTCGTGTTTTGCTGCTGTTCATCTCTTAAATACATAGTTGGTAGATCAAGACGGGGTTTGGGCGCAGTTTCTAATGTAATAGGCAAAAAACTAAAAAATTTGAAATTTGAGCAAAAGCTCCGTTCAGCCCAAAGGGGGTTGATTTTTGAACAAATATTGTGAGTCACATGAGTGTTATAGAAACGGTTTTTTTAGTCAATACTGCAGCTAAATGTTTGTAAAACATGATGCAATTGTGCTTATGCTCTTCACGAGCAAATTACTCGATGAAAGCGGTTGTTCGTTTTTTTTACCCCGGTCTTCGTTTTTTTTACCCCATCCGGGGTAAAAAAAACGAAGCTTATTTTTTAAGCTGGCCGGTAAGCGGTGGCTGTTAACCTAATTTTTTTATGTTGTATACAGTATGTAGCCCAGCTCCCACATAACTAAACCACTTTTTGGGAATCAACAGTGCTATATATTATATATTATTATATAAAATTATTCGGTTTTCAGTTTTACCGCAACACAGTGGCGTAGCCAGAAAAAAATTTCGGGGGGGGGGGGGGGGAATGACTTTTCGATTTTTTTGAAATGCGTTAAAATGCACTTAATTGCTATTTTAAGGCAAAACAAGACACGTATTAGCATTTTTCGGTCAAAAACACTGCTAACTTTTGACCACAGCAGCATCGAACATAAAATTGGAGCTCGAAACAACGAAAATTACATAAATAATGGGCCGGCGAGGGTCCAAAAGCTAGCAAATTTGCATATTTCAAAAATGTTTTGACTTTAAAAACTGTACTTTTAGTAAAAATGTCATTTTTTCTGACAAAAAAAGCGAAAAGGATACACTATACAGCAGGGATCGACCGGAACCCTAAAAGTACCGGAACCGGAACCGGAACCGGAACCACCTAAAAATACCGGAACCGGAACCGGAACCGGAACCCCCTTCAAAAAGACCCTATATTTTGCAATATTTTCAAAAAAATTTTGTTTACTTTTACTCACATTTTTTATATGCAACCCTTCTGTACACTTTTGACTTTCTATACACCAATTTAGCACTTTAATTCGCAGTGCAAACGCAAGATCAGTGAGCCACAGGTTGCAGGGGTCTGGGGGCGGGAACCCCCAGAAAAAAATAAAGATTTTTTAACTGTTTACGCCGAATTTGGTCAACTAAGGACGTATCAGAAATTTTTTCCGACAGGAAAATTAAAAACTAAACATGAGAACGTCACATCATACAGTGTATTATACAAGAAAATTCAGCATAATGTATATACTTTTGTAGACATGCATAGGCTTTGATGAAAGATAATAACAAGGACTAGTCAGCCATAGAGATGCAGGGGTCTGAATACGGTTGCTCTCAGAAAAAAATTCGAGAACTTTTGGATTTTTAGGCAAAATTTGGTCAATTGGAGACGTATCAAAAAATTTTTTCGGCGGGGCGATAAAAACCAAAGGGGGGACCCTTGTTGACAATTTCTTTAAATTCAACCAAAAGGGGGGGTCGCGACCCCCCTCCCTATCTACGCCCTTGGGTCTGACTTGGGTGTTGGGTCAGGTTAATTTTTGCTGGGTCCAGTTAAGAGAACTTGAGTCTGGACCCTCTCGTGGACCCTAAAAAACTCTGACTTGGAGAAAATTTGGGGGCGGGGGGCGGCTGTATATACCGTCGCCCCCTCTCCTAAATGTTAGATAGTAAGGTTTACACAGATTACATAATTTTTCAGTGTAGCGTGAAAAACCGAGGACCTTCGACCTTCGGCTTTCATTGAGCTAGTTGAAGTAATACAAGAAGTTGGACACAAAAAGCACAGCACTGTTGATAAAGAATAAGCACTGCAACATAAGAATGCTAGAATCAAAAAATCAAAAGCTATTTGTATGTAGTCCTAGTACTAGTACTATAAATATTACAATATTCGTTTTAAGACAATAAAGCACAAACGATAGCAATGTATTTAGCTAGTGTACTGTATATATATATATATATATATATATATATATATATATATATTTAAATTTATATATAAATGTAATATATACGCGTACAGTACATAATATGTTGAACGCATGAGCTTTGATGAAAGAGAATTATAAAGAAGACGAAGACTAAACTAGCTACAGAGTCGCAAGAGGTTCGCCAGAACGAAATCTGAAGAAATTTTTGATTTTTAGGCCGATTGTGGTCAGTTGGAAGCCTATCGGAAAATTTTCATGGACGAACAACACAAAATTAAATGCAAAATCCTTTGTCAGAGAATTAGTGGTTCCGGTTCCGGTTCCGGTACTTTTAAAATACCGGAACCGGAACCGGAACCGGAACCAAAAAGTACCGGAACCGGAACCGGAACTCCGGTCGATCCCTGCTATACAGTGTATTAAGCAATTACATAGTGCACAATGCAACTATATGCACATGCTTTCATGCGACACAAAAGCAAGGAACACTAAGCCAAAGAGATGCAGGGGTCTGGGGGCGGCAGCTAGCGATCGACCGGAGGCTCCGGCTCCGGCCGGATTTGAGCCTCCGGCTCCGGCTCCGGCTCCGGCAAAAAAAGTGCCGGAGCCGGAGAATTGTTCATTGTTGAAACTTTGCCAAAAAGTTCAAATTTTGAGAAACAAGACAAGGTTAACGAAGCGATTAGTCGATTACAATGCTTATAAATTATTGCCGGTAGCTAATGTAGGCGACAACCCCACTCTACCATTATGTATTTATATTTTATACCATTACGTTCCGCTCTTTAATTCCAATTTCCTAGTAGGAAAAAGTTTCTGATACGTCTCCAATTAACCGAATTTGACTTAAAATTCAACTTTCTCATTTTTGGAAGTTGCCGCCTCCATCTTTCAAGCTACGAGACTTAGTGTGCATTCGACATTTAGCTTTGATGTTTTCCGCAGGTCGAAATTAGTGCAATGTTTGCACAATTTGTATGCGCTGCTATCTCGCAAATTTTTGTGTTAAAATAGCAAAAACTTCATTTTAAGCCTACTACAACAAAATCAAAAAGTGATTTCTTCAAAATCAAATTATTTCCTGGCTGCGCCGCTGATACAAGCGTAGATGACAGGAGTAGGGGCCGGGGGGCGGTACCCCCAGACATTAACATCAGTGTATCTTCTACAAAGTGCAATCACTTCCGAAGTTATCTACTTTTTGGGGATTATATACCCTTGTTGACAATTTCCTAAGGCTCGACTAAAAGGGGGGCTCAGACGGACCCTCTGAACCACCTCCTGACTACGCCTTGGGCATCATAGTGCCATACTGGTCAGTTTGACAAAATTTTTGACTTTTATCAATGTTGATGACAAACTGTGAGATCTCAGTGACCAGTGGCACAGGAAACCCAAGCCATCGAAAACAGCAAGATAATTGAAAGAAAATTATAAGATCTTATTTGCAAAACTGACGTCTTGTAGCTTTCATGTGAGGATCATCCACAATTTTGACCAATAAGCCGAAGTTATCGACCATTTTTCAACAAATTATCTTATTATTTTCTTGCAAATTTCCTCCAAAGATCATCAACTTATCAGCAAATTATCTTACAATTTTCTTACAAGTTTCATTCAAATTTCAATCAAAGATCATCAACTTATCAGCAAATTATCTTACAATTTTCATCCAAATTTCGATCAAAGATCATCAACTTATCAGCAAATTATCTTACAATTTTCATCCAAATTTCGATCAAAGATCATCAACTTATCAGCAAATTATCTTACAATTTTCTCACGAATTTCACCCAAGTTTCCATTTAAAATCATCCAAACTAGCCAAATTTCCTGGAATTATCTGGCAAAAATGTCGCTTGTCATCACCGTTTGTAATAATTTTATGAACTTTTCGGCACTTTTTGAATTGGTTTTAACAATTTCAATAAATGCAATTTTGGGGTTAAATGCAGTTGGGAGGAATAGTGGACCTATTGTTTCAGGTATATACATATATATATATAGGGCACGGTTGAAGCATTTTTGCTTCAAGAACCCCTATTTAATTTTCCGGATTTTCTGAATGAGAATCTGAGATACGACCCTCCGAAATCTCAGCCCTCAGTGAGGGATGTTTCGCTTTTTTGACACCCGTGTTTTTCGTTCTAAACGTGTCTACGTATATATATATATATAAGTAAGTAAGTATATCTACGTAAGTTTGCAATATTTTTGAAATCAAAACAAAGGCACCTTGATCGGTTCCTTCAGAATAACTGGGCAGAATCGTCTAATTTTTGACCAAAACCAAACTTGAAACTTGGCCTTAACGCCCTTTGCCCCTAATCTTCAGTTTTACGATTTAGCCTAGCAACGATCGATTCGGCCGAGAGGCGATGGTTCGGACTGGCGGCGAACGACCAGTTTTACATGTTATTCCCGCAAAAGGGCGAACATGGAACATTTATATACTCACTCATACTGATTAGTATTAGAAAGCAGTCGTATTATTTCCTTATAATTATTTAGAAAATTGTTGAATTTCATTAGGAAATGCATCGAAAAAATGATAAATAGTAAATAAAAATCAGACTGAAAATAATAAAATATTAGTAGGATAAAAGTAAGAAAATAGTAGGAAAATAATGGGATAAATGTAAGAAAAGTGTAAGAAATCAAGTAGATAAGAGTTAAAATTTCGTAGGAAAAAAATAGGATAATTCGAAGAAATTTGTAAGAAAAGATTGTGATGATTGCCCGAAAAATTTAAGAAAAAAAATGGGTTAATGATACGATCGTTGGACTGAAAATGAGTTATTTTGTGGAAATTTATAAGAAAATGGTAGGATATTTTTACGAAAATTATACGATAATTATACGATAATTGAGGTAGTTTTGTAGGATAATTTGCAGATGTTTAGTAGATATTTTCTAGATAATTATGTGTTCATTTGCTGATATGTCGCTCATATTTTAAAGATAAATTTTCCAAGGTTTGGGTTTCCTGTGTGGCCAACTTCTGGTTGGATAGGTGTGTAAAGACACTTGAATACAAATGGGGCGGGATTGTTGATAAATTGAAAAATGCTGTTTCGAAAAAAATTGCAAAAAATTTGGTCAAACATGGTCAACATACTAATTGAAATTTTTAAAAAAACACTGCCTCCGGCTCCGGCTCCGGCAAAATTTTACCTCCGGTCGTTCGCTAGCGGCAGCCCCCAGAAATAAATTTGGGAAATTTTTGATTTTAGGCCGAATTTGGTCAATTGGAAACGTATCGGAAATTGTTTTCGGCCGGACCATAAAAACCAAAGGGGGGACCCTTGTGTAAAATTTCAGTTAGAAAACATTTCGGGGGGCTGGGGGGAATTCCCCCAGTCCCCCCCTGGCTACGCCCCTGCCGCAGCATATCTTTTTTATAAAAAATTATATAATTTTTATAATTTTTTATAATGTATTCACACAAAATGTGAATCGCGTGTAAAATCTATAATTACTAACTCTAATCTTATTCTACTAACACTAACGCTTAACCTCGCAACCATAACTCATTTTGCTCGCCATAACATGATCGAGCGGTCGCAAAATGGCAAAGATTTTATTTAAGAACAGCCAAAATGACCTTTCATTCTTGAAGGAAAGTTGCCCAAAATACTATTTCTGATGTTTTGACGTGCATATCTCCATAGCAAAAAATTTGGAAAAAATTGGACAATTTATTGATTTTATTCAACTTTTACACAAATTCAGCAAGTAAGCCAGTGCATCAACGCTTTTTGAGGTTTTGCAAACAGACGATACGTAGATTTTATTAAGCGTAATGAAAAATTAAAACAATTTTATTGCGTTCTGTGCAAAAAAATTGCACAAGAAACCACTTTCAGAAGCAGCAGACTCAAATATAATCTGTGTGAATACAAAACCAATTTTTCGGCATTCGATTATAAAATGCTGGTAAGATATTTTTCTACAAAATTTTACACAATTATAGCCTTATAGCTCTGCGCAGTTGAACAACTTTTTAGTTTTTTAAAATAAAGCTTAGAATTTTTTATATAAATTTTATTGCTCAGAGTTCGACTTCGAAAACACATAATGACATTTTTTATCCAAACCTGACATAATTGTTAAAAACCAAAATAATGTTCAACTAGAGAAGCGCATAAGCTACATTTTCGTATATAAAGTGTGACTATACGCAAAGTATAAGCAGAGTTATCGTTTGCCGAAAATTCACTCACGTTTGGTGCTCTGGGAGTCACGTGACATAATCACGTGATTTGAAATTTTGCCTCCAGTGTTCTTTTGTGCCATAGTACATATATGTATAGTAAAGTTTGACATTTGCCAATTTTTTTGCTAGTTTTCGATGTAACCCCCGATTCCCGGAGCGCCCCCTTAAATACAATCAATTGGCTCAAAACCAATTTTGCGACTGCGTCAAGAGACAATGATCGTCCAAAATAATTACTCGTGTACGTGTAAATGCACTGGCTTGTGAAGCTATTTCCGGGAAAATCTATTCTTCTTGCTGATTTTTCTTACCGAAATTTTCAAAATTTTTTCATGTGATATGGGCATCTTAAGGTGGCGCTCCTGAAATGTGAATTTTCAAAAAACGGCAGTTTGGGGCCAATTTTAGATACACAATGGCAAGCTATGTAGTGTAAAAGTATGCCTAAATACAAAAAATGAAGTTGATTGATACAAATTAGCATTCACTGTAGACCAACCGTGAGTGGAATTTCGGCTTGCGATTTCTCTTCGCAAGTAAGTAGCTGTTGCACAATCAATAACTCAGTTTGCTCGCCTCAACGTGGTCGAGCGGTAGTGATTGATATATCGAAAAACACTAAAATCGCGATTTTTGAAAAACATAAATTTGGCTAAATTTCTTACATACTATCGATTTGCCAAAAATCAAATTTTGCGACAGCTCGAAGATGACAAGGTGCACTGGTCGTTCGCCGCTAGGCCGAATCACCGCTAGGCCGAATCGCCACTAGGCCGAAACATCGCCATTAGGCCGAATCGCCGTTCACAGGACGGATTTTGTGTTCAAAACGGGTTTAAAAACTGTTCAAAACCAGTTCAAAAAAATTTTGAACTGGATTTGATTAAGCAACTTCGGAGTTTCGGACTAGTTTTCAATGTTTTTTAGACGTTTTTTGAATATTTTTAAACTGGTTTTGAACGTTTTTAAACTAGTTTTGGACTCGTTCAAAACGAGTCTAAAACTAGTCCAAAACATTTCCAGCGCAAGTTTGAATGAAATTTGAACTCCTTTTGAACAAAATTTGAACTAGATTTAAACTAGTTTTGGACGCGTTTTAGACATACGCTGACTAATTTTGAACTCGTTTTGGACTGGTTTTAAACTGGTTTTGAATGTTTTTTAAACTTGTTTTGGACGTTTTGTTTCTCAGCGTTCGCCTGCACGTAGGAATTTTGACTCGTTTTGAACGCGTTTTAAACTAATTTTGAACGTTTTCGTATCATTTACTGGCGCACCCTGGGACCTCCCTCGGTTCTACCGTATATAGTGCAATCTTGACTTGACTTACTTGACTTAAGCGCCGTAGAAACAGAGTCCTGTTCAAGGCGGCCCCAGCCCGGTACCCAACGACCCAATGATCTGACGCCACTGGTTTCTATCCCTCGCTAGGGTGCAGATGAGGTCCCCCCAGTTGAAGCGGGCGTGGGTATAGCATTTTAGCTTTCAGCCAAGTCGCTTTTTATGCATTTTTGCAGGTCGTACGCTGGCCCCCAGGACGACGGGTCCACTCGGGGGGTGTGTCGGCGAACAATGCGCGGTGGGGTAGACGGTCTGGGGGCTGTCGGGCCACGTGACCCAGGTACCGCAGCCGTCGTAATCTGATCTTATCGGCAAGCGGGGGCCGGTTGAACGCTCTGCCTCTAAGTGCCTCATATGAGATTCTGCAGTCATTCGGGATGCGTAATACACGTCTCAGACAGATGTAGTCAAAAGATTTGAGGCGCTTGATGTCCGCGTTTCTCATAGGGAGAGTTTCTGTGCCATAGAGCAGGACAGACATGACCATGGCATCCAGAATACGCAGTTTTGTTTCAGGTGGACAGTGTGCAGTCTCCACAGGGCTCGGTTTAGCTTGTTCAAAGCACCATGAGCTTGCCCGATTCGTGTAGCGATTGCGGCTGTAGCTGCCGTGTTGCCGCTTATCACACTACCTAGGTAGGTGAAATTTTCGACTTGTTCAACGTCAAGGCCAGAAATCACGATGTTAGAGTCCGCGCCAGTGATGTTCATGATTTTGCATTTTTTCACATTGGGCCGGAGACCCAGTAGGTAGCCATTCGCGATCGTACGGTTGACAGCTGCCTGCACGGATGCCAGTGATTCCTCCATTAGTACGACATCGTCTGCATATTCAAGGCTTGCAATCTGGCACTGGCTACTAGCAACAACGCCAATAGCGTCAGCGCAGCTCTTAGACATGATGCGGTCTATAGCAAGCAAGAATAGAGCTGGCGACAGGACATCGCTTTGTCGTACACCGGTAGCAATCGTGAACGGGTTGCTGGTTTCTCCATATGCTTTGATTCTGCATTCGGAGTCTTCATACATGCGTCTTATAATCGTGATATATAGCTTTGGAATACCAGCAATAGCCAACAGGTTCCAGAGTGACTGTCTATCCACGCTGTCAAAGGCCGCCTGGTAGTCCAGGAAGGCTAAAGCAGTAGGCTGCTTGAACTCATGTCTGCGTTCTAGGATCTGGCGCAGTGTGAAAATATGGTCTATCGTGGAGCGCACTTTTCTAAACCCTGCCTGGGTTTCACTGAGCTTGCTATCCAGGCAGACCGTCAATCTTTGGAGTATGATTATTGATGTAAGTTTGCCCGCTACAGGTAAGATGGAGATTCCGCGATAGTTCGAGCACAAACGTTGGTTTCCTTTTTTGAATACTGGCACTAGATAGGCGGACTGCCACATTTTGGGGCATCTCGCTGCTTGCCATATTTTGCCCAAAAGAGAATGTAGCTTAGGCACCAGGATTTTCACCGCAGCACGGAACAGCTCAGCTGGCAAGCCATCTGGACCAGCAGCTTTACCATTTTTTAGCTTACGGATGGCCAGACGTATCTCTTCCATTGTTGGTGGGTCGACATTGATAGCAGCATCCGGGGTAGCTTGTTCAGCCTCCACTGGTAAGTTTTGATCCGTCTGGTCCGGCGGTGGCTGGTTCAGTAGATCGCAGAAATATCGCAAAAATCGTTTTCTAGTTTCTGCCGTTTTCAATTTTTTAAATTTAGGTATATATTTTTTGTGCTGTTATATACATGTTACATGATTCCCATCAGGATCAGTCCGTCATTCCCCCTGAAACGCCTCTACATACAAGAACTACATATTATTTTCGAACACATATGGTTACAACTCGGAGACACATAAGACATAAAGTCACGTGTAACAGCCTGGTTTACATTCGGTTGGGGGGGAAATTATTTTCGGCCCTAATTCGCTTCCTGCACCGAACAGCCTTATATATACAATATACATGTCTTAAAGCTGATATATACAGTATATACAGTAGAAACCTAAAGTGAAAAAAGAGTTGAAAAAGACAGTGTTTCAAGGAGCCAAGGTCTTGAGAAGGTATACAGCACTCCCACGTGAAGATCGGAAATTTTATTGTGAGTTGGACAAGAAAATTGGTCTGTTTCTCGATTGTCTCTATTGCTTCGTCCTACGTATTTTTACAGCAGTCACGATGAGTATGGGTCTCTCAGAGAATTTAGCTCCGGTTTAACATACGGTTAATTGCAGGAAGGCCAGAGGCAAAAAATTCGTATATAGCTGTAGCTGCGGTTGTCTGACTTGTTACAGAGGACATACATACTTTTACAGAGGACTACCTTTCCGCTATTCATGACCGCAGTGGCAGGTCCCTCCTTTATTTTTACGAGGGTCGAGGGGGGGGGCATGACCGCAATTAGACGGGGTAATTAGAAATTAGACGGTATATATTACTATACTCTTGTGGACATGCAGGCTTTAATGAAGGATAATAACAAAAAAAGTAAACCACAGAGTTGCAGGGTCACTGCTCCCCTCCCCCTCAACCCGACATCGCCCCCCCAGACAGGCCCGCTCCCCCCCCACCCCGGAGAATGTTTCGTGTTTCGAAGGTAGCTAGCTCACGAAGCAAAAATCGGAAATCGGTGGCTAAGGAGCAAAAATTGGTAGCTCACGAGTCACGAAGCAAAAATGGCCGGATAAGTTGCTCCGCACCCCCCCCCCCACCCCGACTTTCTCAGCTGCACATGTGTGGTCGTGAGGATTGGTGTTTACCTACGTAGTACGTACTGTCATCTAAGCATGTTGCTGAACCGGATTATATATAAAATTACATTTACACACAAAAACTTACGACAAAACCGCATAACAGCATGTATATATACAATATATATACAAATAACCCAAGTGGTTAAATAAACCGTAGGTAAATAGTATATACTCCGCATATTAGAATTAGCACATAGAACACTCAACGAACTATTAACAGGGAGTAGTCAAAACATCTAAAATTAGTCCAAAATGCGTTTAAAACAGTTTTGGACTAGTTTTGAACGAAATTTGAACGTTCAAAACCAGTTCAAAATCTGCGCGCTGGCTGTCAAATTTGTTCAAAACGAGTTCAAAATTTTTTGAACTGGTTTTAAACAAAATGTGCCCGTCAAAAACTAGTCCAAAATTGTCAGCGTTTTGAACTAGTTTTGGACTAGTTTTGAACAAGTGGTTTTCCTGATGTGTTTGCAGAGCATACACATTAAAGTATGTAAAACAGGACATATTACCCGTACAGTGGAAATACAATGCACTGACTGTATTGTAATACCATGCATGCTGTATGCTCCTGATGGTAAAAGACTGTAAAGTTTTGAAAATTGTACTCAATAACTTTGTATTCATTTCTATTTCTTTTCGGCCTAACGGCGATTCGGCATTCCGGCGATTCGGCCTAACGGCGATTTTTCGGCCTAGTGGCGATTCGGCCTAGCGGCGATTCGGCCTAGCGGTGACACGCCGGTGCATTTATGTGCCAAATATTAAATTTTTCTCGTTGAGCCAATTTTTTAAAATCGCAAGCCGAAAATTTGCGTTCGTATTCACACGCACTATATTTCTGTCTCATGCTGAAAGTATTGCGTTAATTCACAAAAAATTATACCACACTCAATAAATCACCGCTGCTAGGCCGAATCGCCGTTCACAGGACGGATTTTGTGTTCAAAACGGGTTTAAAAACTGTTCAAAACCAGTTCAAAAAATTTTGAACTGGATTTGAACAAGCAACTTCGGACTAGTTTTCAATGTTTTTTAGACGTTTTTTGATTATTTTTAAACTGGTTTTGAACGTTTTCAAACTAGTTTTGGACTTGTTCAAAACGAGTCTAAAACTAGTCCAAAACATTTCCAGCGCAAGTTTGAATGAAATTTGAACTCCTTTTGAACAAAATTTGAACTAGATTTAAACTAGTTTTGGACGCGTTTTAGACATACGCTTACTAATTTTGAACTCGTTTTGGATTGGTTTTAAACTGGTTTTGAATGTTTTTTAAACTCGTTTTGGACGTTTTGTTTCTCAGCGTTCGCCTGCACGTAGGAATTTTGACTCGTTTTGAACGCGTTTTAAACTAATTTTGAACGTTTTCGTATCATTTACTGGCGCACCCTGGGACCTCCCTCGGTTCTACCGTATATAGTGCAATCGTTTTCTAGTTTCTGCCGTTTTCAATTTTTTAAATTTAGGTATATATTTTTGTGCTGTTATGTACATGTTACATGATTCCCATCAGGATCAGTCCGTCATTCCCCCAGAAACGCCTCTACATACAAGAACTACATATTATTTTCGAACACATATGGTTACAACTCGGAGACACATAAGACATAAAGTCACGTGTAACAGCCTGGTTTACATTCGGTTGGGGGGGGGGAAATTATTTTCGGCCCTAATTCGCTTCCTGCACCGAACAGCCTTATATATACAATAAACATATGTACATGTCTTAAAGCTGATATATACAGTATATACAGTAGAAACCTAAAGTGAAAAAAGAGTTGAACAAGCAAAGCTCAATGCAAAATGTGGCTGGATATATCAAACCTATATTTTCACTCAGTGAACCAAAACCTGCTGCGCAGCAGAAAATCATTTTCACGAAAGAATTGAGGTTCATATCAGCTGGCAGTTGCAGCTAAATTTTCAGTTTTGACCTGTATGTTCAGTGTATGTGTTCAGTGTTAACTGTATGTTGTGTTGTATGAACTGTTCATTAAAAGTCGCGGTACAAGCATAAGTCTGCATGAAGGAACACCATTAATATAGAAGAGGGGGTGGAGCTATATTTTGTGCCCATAATGAAGTAATGGTAGTATATCGCCTATGCTGTCAATTATGTGTTCGTGTACTAAGTTAGTGTACAATTGTCCGAAATCGTAGGTGTAGACCGAAATAGCAGAACTTTGTGTGTTTATCGACTTGATTCTTTCTAGGATTTTTTGATTGCTGCTGATAACCCAATATGGGTCTATGTTCCAATAATTTCTTATACAAAATTTGCAGTAATTTTCAATACGTTTTTGGATTAATTTATATGCGTTAGAAATTGCAATAGAAATTGGTTTTGTGCAGGCTTTTGTGCTAGAAATAATAGTTCTGAATCCGATAGGGGTTTTATAAAATTTTGGGACAGTTTGAATAAAGGGTAGTTGTCGGTTTTCTGGTCCAATTGGGAAACCAAAATTTGTCGATTTTATCGACAAGGTGTTAATAAGTTCAACTGGTTCAATATCATATATAGTTTCATACGTGTTAGTGTTGTTGGTAATACCCGTTTTGTATAAAATACGTTGTATGTAGAATTTCTTGCAAATAATGGAAAAATTTTGTGATGCTTTGTCTACTACAGTGAAAATAAACTTTTTCTTTAAATTTTCCATTAGAGGTTTTAGTTCTTGTATGTTGACTTGTGCTTTGAATGTCACTGATTTGAAATGGTGATTGTCTATTTCTTGTATAATTGCTGTTTTCCATTCTGCAAATTCCGATGTGTAGGTACCGAATTTAGATTCATTTTGTCAATATATTTATTTATACCGTCGACTAAGGACCTTTTTGCTGAATCTAGGTCACTTTTCCGTGGTATTCTAAATTTGGTACCTTTTTCTAAAGATTCTGGATCTTGATATTGTTCACTACCGCCATATTGCCAGTAATTATGTGATTGTGATGTGCGTCCTTATATTGTGAGGATTGGCAGTCACAAGTTACATTGTCGGAGAGTCATTGGTCAACGTTCAAATTCTGTATAGTTTCGCGGTAATTGAAGAAGAGAGAGCCGATTGTGTTGATGTAAAAAAAATAATCATGGAGGTTAGCCATATTCCAGTGGAATAAATTTGGGCCAAGATTTCTGAATATTTTGTGATGTGACAATTGATTTGAACGTCTGACAAAAAAAATAGTTGCATCACTTGAAAAAAGGAAACATGTCATTTCTTTACGAAAAGAATAGATTTTGACTATCAAACAGCAATAATAGTCTCAGAAGTCTTCACTAAATTAGTTGAGTAGCATTTTTTTTTTTGAAATTGAGTAGTTTTTTTTTTATTAAACTCTACTTTGTGACATTTGTGATCAACTTTACTTTGGACATCGTGATATTATTAACCTCCTTTTACTTTTATTCCAAATTATGATTTGTGCGAGCTGCCTGAAACAATGCACAATTTGAGACATTGTGAACAAAATGAGACCTGTGTGATTCAAGACTTGCTTGCAACTTCAACTATCAAACTATGTACATCTTTATAGACAATCAGACTGTGTGAATGTGAGAAGAAATGGGAAGTTATAATAAATGTTAGTGCAAAAATTTTCTACATACGTACTACCTTTGCTTTGGCTAGCCATACTCTATGCACAATATGCAAATGAGCTTGAGGCCTTGTTTTGTCAGTGAGTAATTCAGACGTTTTGTTTACGTATTTACGTATGTACTTAAGTAGCTACTACAATAACATATGAATATCAACACACAGTTCAAACGCACACTTACATTCACACAGACCCGCACAATTACACAGATGCAAACACGCAAAGACGCACACACATAACTCACATAGTTACACGTTATTTTTCCGACACCTCATCTCTTAATAAGCCTGCTGCGCTGTGGCGCAGTAGGAAAATAACAGTGTTTGAAGGAGCCAAGGTCTTGAGAAGGTATATAGCACTAGGGCAAAAAAGTTAAGCCAATTTCA
>JASANF010019738.1:0-26253 GCA_030248245.1 Trissonchulus sp. WLG1_4
CTATGTTTTACACATAAGACATAAAAATTTACAAACATGGCCCGTTTTCTAACTAAATACAACTAAAACCGAGACAAGCCTAACATTCAAATACATGAAATAAGTTGAAAGTGAGCTTATGATTTGTACATAAAGACAAAAAATAAGCTATCAGAACCACACAAGGAAAACCACGCTCACGACTACGGAAATTCACAAAATAACTCTGATTAAATATGAGCAAAAAATCACCCCAAAATGAATCGTCAGTGGGCTAAATTCCGACCAATTGCTAAAATTTTTAGAAAACACTTTCAATTAAACTAATACGTAGTTAAAAATTACTGAATAGTTGCATACTAAAAAGACCTAAAAAGACCTAAAAAAGCATACTAAGATTAAAAAACCCACAAAAGAGCTAAAATATAACTATGATTCACACGTGAGATCATAAAATTCCCTAAACTTTTACGGCTTGTTAACTATTTAATCACAAATAAAGCTGAAATAACCTTTTCATGAACACATACGTAGCGCGAATTTACCAAAAAAGTCCAAAGAAATTTCAATTCATAGCTGAAAATTTGTAGTAAAACTTACAAAACCTACTCATGATAAGGTAAACACAAAATTGCAGACATAAGTATATCGTTAACACATTAGACTATAAATTTACAAAACATTAACAGTTTTCTAACTAAATAATGACAAATGATGCTAAAATCAGCTTTTCATTAACACATAGGCAGTAAGAATTTACCAAAGACGAACAGAGGTCCAACTGAATTTCATTCAAAAAACTACAAAAATGTCTAAGAACAACTTACAAACACATACATACTAACACATAGTACGGTAAAATTAGCCAGAAATAACGACAGAACTTACCAAACGCCAATCAATAAAATAATAAGTTCTAAGTGACGCTGTTGTAAAAAAACTTTAAATTAACCACACTCCGTTCACAAAAAAAATCACGACCAGACAAAACCACAAAACTAGCTGAAACAAACCTATGACTGGCACACATGACAATAAGAATCACAAAACATTAACCACTTCTACTTATATATTCACACCTATAACGGAAGTGAGCCTATCGTTAACAGTTACGGCGGTGAGAATTTACCAACAAAAAACTAACGTCTAACTAAATTCCAACCAAACAGTTAAAACTTTCACAAAATACTTGCAAAAACACACTCTCGAACATACAAAACCACAAAAATAGCTAAATTAGCCTATAATTAACACACAAGTCTAAAAAACTTGCAAAATTTAAGCGTTTTTAGACAAAATAATCATAAAATGTACTGAAAAAAGCCTCTATTGACACACATTACCGTAAAATTAACCATAAACGATCATTGGCGGTAGTAAATTCTAAGCAACAGCTAAAACTTTTCAAAAAATACTTACAAATACACACTCAGAATCAGATAAAACCACAAAAATTGCTAAAGTGAGCCTATGATTAACACATAACGGTTATAAAATCTACCAAAATTAAGAATTGTCAGACCAAATAATTATATAATTTGCTGAAATAAGCCTATAATCGAAACATTACTGTAAAAGTTAACCCGAAACGACCAATGGTGTTACTAAAATACAAGCAACAGCTAAAACTTCTCAAAAAATGCTTACAAGTACACACTCACGATCAGATAAAACCACAAAAATTGCTAAAGTAAGGCTATGATTAACACACATGGTTATAAAATCTACCAAAAAATAAGCATTGTCAGGCTAAGTAATCACAAACTTTGCTGAAATAAGCCTATAATTGACACATTACTGTAAAAGTTAACCCAAAACGATCAATGGTGTTACTAAAATACAAGCAACAGCTAAAACTTCGCAAAAAATACGTACAAGTACACACTCACGATCAGATAAAACCACAAAAACAAAGAGCATAAACACACAAAAAAAACCAAAAAAAAACAAAAAAAAAATAAAAAAAAAAAAAAAGAAAATACAAGTACACACTCACGATCAGATAAAACCACAAAAATTGCTAAAGTAGGGCTATGATTAACACACAAGGTTATAAAATCTACCAAAAATTCAGCATTGTCAGACTAAGTAATCATAAAATTTGCTAAAATAAGCCTATAATTGACACATTTTACTGTAAAAGTTAACCCAGAACGATCAATGGTCTTACTAAATTCCAAGCAACAGCTAAAACTTTTCATAAAATACTTACAAAAACCCACTCACGATCAGACAAAATCACAAAAATTCCTAAAGTAAGGCTATGATTAACACACAAAGTTATAAAATCTACCAAAATTAGCATTGTCAGACTAAATAACCATAAAATTTGCTAAAATAAGCCTATAATAATTGACACATATTACTGTGAAAGTTAACTCAAAACGATCACTGGTCTTACTAAATTCCAACCAGCAACTATAACTTTTCAAAAAATACCTACAAAAACCCACTCACGATCGGACAAAATCACAAAATATGTATCAAGTCTATGATTACCACATATCTATATTACATTACCTACGCCGTCACGCCCGACAGACGCTATGAGTCATCTTAGGAATGTGTCAATTTACCTACTATTAGCAATTAATCAATCACGATGACGCCATGACTCACCCTAAACTTCTGTCAAATTACCAACTATTAGTCATTAATCATTGACTACCAAACTATTAGGTTTACAAAATATGTATATTTAGCAATAGGTAAATCTACCCTTAGCGTGGGTATTCAGCTTGGGTTGTTATATCAGCTTGTAGTACTTATGTTATACGATGATATATTGCTCGAGTCCAAAAAATTCCACTAGGTATACTAAACCTGCCATACCTGCCAAAAAACGAAGAATTTAGCCAAGCTTATTATATCACCTTGTAGTACTCTTGATAGGCTACACAATGACATATTGATCGGGTTGATCGGTCCTATAATGGCTAAGTAATTGTCCATGCGCCTAAAATGTGCGGTATGTTTTTAGCCAAACACAGTACATAAGCGTATTTGAAAAAATAAGGTGGTTGTACTAAAACAGTGACTACTAATGACAGAGTATGAATTGAGCTTAGATTTTTATATCACCTTGTACTACTCTTGATAGGCTACGTAATGACGTATTGATCACGTAAATCGATTGAGTAATTGCTGAGAAATCTTCCATGCCCGTAAAATGTGCGGTATGTTTTTAACCGAAAACTTCCAATAAGGTACCTAAACGTAGCTATAGCTAACTACCAGGTAATAATTCAGCTTAGTTTTTTATATAGCCTTGTAGTCCTAATGATAAGCTACAAAATGACCTATTGATCTGGTTGATCGGACAATTAATTGCTGAGTTACAGCTCATTTACCTAAAATACGTAATCTACAGTAACCTACCTAACTAGTTTTCTGCCACTAGTTGGCATCAGTTTAATCACCCTAGGCTATACACGTGTTTTAACCACACATTACGTGATTGACAAAAAAACACTAATAAAATTGTAAAATAGTAAGAAATTAAACATGTAAAATTATTAAGATTAAAAATTGAAAAATTATTAAAATTTAAAAATTTAAATAAAAAAAAATTAAAATTAAAAATCATTATTAAAATTAAAAATTTACAAAATTTAAGGCTCCTGCCCACCCAATTCGCTAGACTGGAGCTAGACTGGAGCCTCGCAGGATTTTACACGTTAAAGATAGCTCCTCGGGGGATTTTCGCAGGATTTTACACGTTAAAGATAATCTAAACCGACAAATTCTACAACTTTTGATAAGACCTTCAGATTATGTTTTAATAACCTCCAAAGTTCGCACAGAGTTCACTACGAGGTCTAACAGAGGAAAAAGTTTCGAGATGGATAAGAACTTTGGATAATTGACTGTTCTTTGAAAAATTTATTTAAATTTTATTATTAAATTTTATTTTATTTTAAATTAAATTTAAAATGGCAAATTTTGCAAAATGTCAATCTCTGTGCATACAAGTATATAAGACAAGAGAAGAAACAGTATACATATTTTGATTAACAAGCACAAAGGATAAATTATGATTACAAAATTTTGAAACAAACAAAAGATTATAAGTACAATTGTCTAAACTCTCTATTAAATAAATCATAAAACTGTTTCTTATTTTTAAGTACCTAAAAAACTGATGAGTATAAAAAATTTACAGAGGTTTTTTAGTAAGTACATAATAATAGCTATGATGAAAATTTCGCACCATCGTCCTTTAGTTACAAATTAGAAAACTGAAGATTGAAAACGAAGAAATGTAAATCGACCCTTGAAATTGAAATTTACCCAAACTAAACCATTTACAGTAGTGCACACTAAAGTTACAGTACAAATACGTTAAAAGCTACTAAACAAAAACAATACGCAAGATAGTACTAAAAATTGTACTTACATTAATAATCTGGTACTGAAAAGGATATATTAATATCTAGTATGACTAGAAAAAATCTATGGCACTATACACAGCATTCAATTGCGCAACGATAATAAATAAATAAATAGATTATGTAAATGGATTAAAATTTTATTAGATGAAAATAGGGTTTTAATAATTTCAGTGCAAATGTATTTTTTTCACGACTAAATGTTTTGATCTAAAAATCTAACTATATGGGTTTGGATATATGCAGTTTTTTGTATTAAGGTTTTCAGATAATTGAAGCAGAATTGCTCACGGAAGTTTCAGTTGTTTAGTAAAAGTTGATGAAAGCGTAAACTGTAAAATATTTTAAGGATTAAAATCTAAAATTTTTAGGTAAAATTAACTTTTTCAAGCAAAAGCAAGTTAGGTGGAAGCAAACGGGCAGTGGACTATTTGGGGTATTTGAATGAATATATAAAACTGTCGGACAAAAATAAAATAACTTTGACAGATAAAGCTCATTTTAAGAAATAAAAAAATTACAGCCTCAAAAAAACAAAAATGCTATGATCAATCAGTACTTGAAATTCGATGTTACACTCATGCGACGTTAAAGATATGGAAAGGAACAAAAATATTTCCCATTCTATGTACTGCTGACTTGACCAATACCAATATACAATTAAATAAAACAAACAAAAGAACACAAAGCAATAAAATATACCCAAAAAGCATTAAATTCTATCTAGGCGACACCAAGGAAGGGGAATGGTTTCTAGCCATTCTGGAGACGGCAGGGGCACTGGCAGCCCGTTCCTCCCAACAGTGACCCCTGATGTTTGTGGGGGGCGAGGACTGGTTATTGAGATCCGGGGGGCTGAAGGCAGGCACCCCCCCTCCTCGACAGTGACGCGTGCTCCGCTCCGTGTTGGCGTTGCAATCAGAGGCTGTGGAAGATTCCTCTTCAAACACTTCCTCGCAGGCTAGCGAGGCAATGGCGTCAGGGGTGCACGGGGTCTCCGGTCTGAAACAAGAATAGACTAAAGCTCATTTAAACCGTCTGATTACGCGATTCAGATCGTCTGAATACGCAATTCAGATTGTCTAAATACGCGATATAGACCAGTAATGTCTGACTTATACCTAGTTCATACCAACATGAAACAAGATTGAACTACTTTCTCACAAAATAGCTAGAAATCTTTTACTTTTTAACAAACAGAGCTGAGCTGATTCAGAACGTCTGAATACGCGATTCAGACCAGTATTGGCTTAATATATGACTAATGCCTGGTTTATACTGGTTCGTGCTGTGTGCGTAAGGAAATGCCCGCCAGAAACGCTTACTACTAGACATCACGTAACAAACTTACTAATCTTACTAATAATGATGTGGATCGGATCGGATCGGTCCGAAATTTTGATGCCGATCCGATCCGGATGGTTGATTGGCGATCCGATCCGATCCGATCCGATCCAGGCCCGGATCGGTCGATCCGATTCGATCCGCCGATCCGATCCGATTAAACATTACGTAACCTTGATGAAAGCTAAAAAATCTTTTGTAGAAATATTGTTAACTATGATTTATTATAATGAGTATATTGCTTTAAAAATTTAATGAGTTTGTATATAAATGATAAGATGGCATTTTTGTAATGAGAGCAACTTAGACAATCCCACGACCAAAAATTTTGATTAATTGGAATGGAAATGTCTTGACATTTTGGGTCACTACCGCAGGTCGTGGATACCCACGGGTTGGGCTGGGTTGGATCGGAAAATTTGAGCCGTGGGTCAACCCTTGGGTATACACACCCACTTCAGGCTGGGCGGGTCGCTGCATTTTGTCAAACCAGCGAAAAAATTCGGAAATTTTTTCACGTATTCAATCCAATCTGGGTACAGAATTTTGGTTACCATTCGGTTAAAGTAGGTAGCACTGCGAACAATGTACAGCTGTATACTGTGCAAATTGTAAATGGGTATCTGCTAAAAACGATCTATCATCAGGTACGGTATCTTAAAATGGTGCCTCAAAGTTGGTCGTGGTCAACTTTGACGGCGCGGGACGGATCGCGGGTTACCCACAAGTGTCAAACCGCGGGCTGGGTTGGGTCGCGGGTAGAAAGTGTTGATCCGCGTCGATTCCGAACTCTTGTGTTAACGAAGAGAATGTTGAAAGATTGTTTTTGTAGGCGAAAATTAAGATATATATTTCTAAGCATTTCACATCACACATTTAGTACGCGTCTTCACGCAACTTCAATGATGAGCAACCTCGCCTCCACTTGCATATGGTCTATGCATACACTGTACGCTTTCGCTAATATAAAACCGATATTTGAAGAAGAAGATAATTTGAGTAGTAGTTATACTTGTGCGTTTGATTGATCGCTCGAAAAGTTTTTGAAATTACGCAAAATTTTTGGCAAATTACGAAATTTTGTGGTCGAGACTCAAAATTTATACTACCGATCCGGATCGCCGATCCGAAATTTTAAAGCCGATCCGATCCGGCGATCCGATCCGGCAAATTCAGCGATCCGATCCGATCCGATCCGACCCCCGGATCGGCGATCCGATCCGATCCGGCGATCCGATCCACATCACTACTTACTAAACATCTTCAGCATTAGAATGCTTCAGGGTGAATTCGAACCACCAATCTCTGCATCTGCAGACCAGCGCTGTACCATTTGAGCTACTGTACCAAGACTGACTTGTCATTAGTCCTCTTTAAATACCTCCTAATCATCCTAATCACCTGTGGTAATAATCAGTCTGGCTCTCGCTGAGTGATCTCTTCTTGGAAGTGGAGGGGGGCGCGGACAGAAGTTGGCTTGGCACCCGGCGACCCGTAATTGTGAGGTTGGGTGGTTCCTCGTCCTGGCTGGGTGACTCTGTCGGACTCACTGTGCTGACTGTGCGCTGTTGTTTGGTGCGCAGCAGAAGGCGATTCTTCACGCGGGGCTCCGTTACTGCAAATACACTGGGGATTATGGGGATTAAGAGGATTAAGTATTCATATGAGCAAGAGTACATAATACATAGTGTCTCACTCTATTGTTGTAAATGAGAATTAGGGCCTATGAGACTTGGGGGCTGTGGTGTAGTGGTTAGCATGCTTGACTTCGAAGCAGGCGGCCCGGGTTCGATTCCCGGCGCCCCCATTTCTTTCATTCTTTCTAAATTGGGGCCTCCTCTTTCTTTCAACACTATATAGAAGAAGAGTCTTACTCTTTTACATAGAGTGATTAACTGTTATGTACTCTTGATAAGCGTGAGAAACGGAGCCAAGGAACAGTTGGGGTCACTGACTGTATTCTCTGTGAGGCATACCAGGCTACATGGAAGTAAAGTTCGACAATTCCATATATCAATTAGAGTTATACTAGTTTTGTCTAGATTAGGTATATCTGCATTTTGCAGGGACTAAAATAATACTTACGCGTCTGTTACATAAGTTGTAAGTGAGAAATAGGGCCTACGAGACTTGGGGGCTGTGGTGCAGTGGTTAGCATTCTTGTCATCGACGCAAGCGGCCCGGATTCGATTCCCGGCGCCTCTAATTCTTTCTGAATTGGGGCATCCTATTTGTTTCAACAAAAAAACAACTGCTAAGAATTCAGTTTACCATCTGCACCGTTGATTTGTGTGGCGACGGGTCGGGGGAACGATGAGGATCGATCTAGATTGGGTTTTCTGCGACACTCAACCACCACAGACCCTTTACAGGCCCGGTGCACAGGAATGCCGCAGTCTTTGCATTTCACGCCCTGGCGAAGCAGACCCCAGAGCTGAAATATGGGATTAAGTGGGTTAAATAAGGGTTTAAGGGGTGTTAAATGAGGGATTAAGGGGGTTAAGCAGATGAGAGCACTTAGACACCGTTCAATATCACACTGTTGGATGTTTGTTTGGAAAAATCATTAAATAATAAATAATCACGCCAATAGATCAACATTCAGCCGACAAATTCTTTTCATAATTCTGCCGGCTGAGCAGACATACATATTAATGGATCTAAACTCAACACCAAAATTATTTCATCTAAGGGTCCATTAATTGCAAAACGGAGTAGTGATGGGGAGCGAAAGACTGAGCGTACGACTTTGCTGCAATGCGCGCAGGTGGTGGGGAGATGGAAGGTTGTCTCATGAAAGTTGTGTCTGAACCCGTTTCGCAGTGAGGCAGCCGCTTGGCGGTTGGCTTTCACGAAATACTGAATCATCTCTCGCTTGCTGATCATACCATCTCTGAAAATGATGTTATTTACACTAAATTTAAATAACTGCTACATATTAATTGATTATTAAATATGTATGTAGTTAAATTGTTGGCCCAAGTCCTATATCCGGCCCTTTGCTAAATATGGTATTATAGCCCTGCGTGAATGAAGCATCTCTCGAAGCTTGTTCATTCTCGCAGGGTCTTTATATCATATCCGACAATGTTTGGAAATGATTGTGCCGAATTTTTAGAAAAGTGTCGGAAAGTGCCTGAAATAGGACTTGCGCCAAATTGTTTATGGATCAGCCAAATGAGTTTAGTGGTTAAAAGTTTTTAAACAAAATGTTGGTGTGTACAGTTTGCTCTCAAGTTTTGTCCAACTTAATTTTTGCTGTCCGAAAATTTGAATAGCACATAGACACATTCGGAATATCAGAAAAAAAGGAAGCTGATTTATTCGTGGGCATATCCCTTGAAAGCACTAATAATGACGCAATAATAATAAAAATACTAAGCACCGATGTCCCTTGGCGTGGAACTTGAATCACTGTAAGCCCATTACGGAATTTCTAACGGACACACGGCTGTAAGTGAATCGACTCTCAACCCACACTCACTTGTCAGCATCGAGAACGCCAAAGGAGTCAATGAAAGGGAAGTTTCCAACAATGGATTGAAACTCGGCATAGGATATGTAACCGTCCTTGTCGTGGTCGTAGTGCTTGAACACCGCCTAAAACACTTAGAATTATACCAAAATCCCTGTGACTTGTATGTTATATACATATAATATATACTTGGTATTTAATTAATAATAAATAATATGCTATGTACCACACTAAAACGTCAATTACACATTTAACCTTGACTTGTGCTGTTCTTGGGTAACCAACCCCATACACACAATCACGTTCTATCCATATGCCAGGTTAAGAGGGTAAGATTGCCCTAACAATCAATGGCGAATAGTAACAAAAAAACCAAAATCCCGAATGTTTTTTTGAATTGGCGCGATTGCTCATAATTCCTCAGCTGAACGGACTTATGGTTGTAAGCATGAATCGACCCTGACGCCCTCAGATACTAATAGTAGTTACTTATTGGCAAACAGTTTCATATTTGTATCGATCAGTTAACGCAATAATGTCCGTTCAGTTGACGAGCTTATGAAAATCTTCAAGAACAAAAACTGTAAGTTTTAACTGATCATAGGTGTTTTTTAAATTTTGCAAACTTTAAAAGAACTTAAACTTGACGAGCGCATCTTCACTATTTTACAGGGTAGCAACAGAGTGTCTTACTCTTCTTCTGGGCGTGCGTCTAATGAAATAGCCAGTTTATGTACGGTTTTGAGGGGGGGCGTCATTTCAAGTCTTGAAATGAGGGGGGGCACCCCCCCCCCCTCAACTGAAGACGGGGTACTGAACTGAGGGGGGGTACCCCCTCCTCAGTTGAGTACGCGGTCTTTAGTTGAAGGGGGGGTTACCTCCCCCCCTCAAAACTGTACATAAACTGGCTATTTCGCGCTTGGCATTGGACGCGCGCTACCAGGCATAATAGGGAGAGTGTCATACTCTTCCTATTATGTACTCTTGGTAGTACATAGGTTAGAATGTTGCCCTTAGACTGCGTTTAGCAAGACTGAGCTAAGACTGCCACCGAATGATCTTACTTCGACCATGGCCGTGACGTGTTTGCGCATGGTCTCGTCGGGTTCGGGGGTGGTGCAGATGCCGGAAGCCCAGTCAGCGAATACATTTGGTCCCTTCGGACAGCCAGACTGAAAGCAAAAGAAACACATAGCTCTAGTTACGCATTTAATTACCAATAAAACGAGGCCTTTACTATTAACTCATAAACCAGTTAATATCAAGATGAGTATATGAACTACATAGTTGGTGAAGGTTAGACGTCAGACATGGCGCAAACCGCGCAGATCGAAACAGGTTTAGCGTATACAGCTTATATTAGGTATAGCACATTATATAGCGCAAATAGCGCAACTAGTGGGCACCCAGACTGCTATGCTTGCGTTGCATCTTGCACGCGTTCGCTACTCGCGAGACGTTCGCTAAAGTCTGACCAGAAATTGCTGAACCCTCAGGCAAAACAGGTGGCGTGATTGTTGTGACTACAGCTAAGTCATTATTTAAAGACAAGAAAAAGACAAGAAAAAGAAGTCTTGCATTTTCTTGAAGAAAAAGAAAAAGAAAGAAATTCAGAAAAACTTTTTCACAAGAAAAATAAAAAGAAAGAAAATGAAAGAAATTTTGGACAGCCTAGTTTCTAACTGTCAAAATTTTACCTAACTTAATGGACTAGTAGTCTGGCTTGTTGCTGGGGTTTTCGGGCTTCAATGTTTTAGTTATAGCTAATTCAAGAACGAAGCTACTAAATATTAGGGGCGAAGTAAACAATATATAGGAGTTCTAATATTAACCTAACAATCGTCACCGCATTTCTAAGACACGTTAAATTACTATATAATTTCGCTGTGTATTATTGAATCATTACATTTACATGTAGTTTTGATGAAATACAAATTTTTCAAACGGTTGCCTCTTTTTTACCCGCCTAGGTTTAAGTGCTTTTTGGCTTTATTAGTTTTCTACAATTATTTCGACTTACGATTTATGTAAAAAACAATTTTGGAATACAAGCATAAAAAATCACGGGCACTAAAACAATTGAAAATACTGAAACAAAATAGATGTACGGGATAAGGGGCAAGCAAAAATAATAAAACACAGCAGGCTGACTAGCCAGACATACTTGCGAAGATAAGTTACATACTAACATAAGGTCAACATAAAATGTAACCTTTGACCTCCAGGAACCCTACACCACAGAGTTTGGTAAGGTAGCAGTGACAATAACAACTTCTAAACTGCTAAGCTTCATCAATCATTACTCTTTCAACGAATCCGACTAAATTTACCAAGAAAACGAAAAAGAAAGAAAACGCAAGAAATTTTAAAAGAAAGAAAATAAAAAGAAAGAAAATTTTCAAGACAAGAAAAGAAAATTGTCTTTAAATAATGACATAGCTGTACTCGCTGTACTCTTGATGCTTGCTATTCGTTCTTTTTGTAATGAAATAGCTTTTTTTCGTCTCAGGGTCCAGCAACTTATGGTCGGACTTTAGTATGTACATATTATATAAAAAAGTGTTTTTCCTCTATAACTAACAACAGGTCTGGTTTTGGTTTGGGCTACTGTAGCTTTCTAACTGTACAAAAGCTATGATTTAACAAGAAAAAATATACACAAAAATGGTCAAGCTTGAATGTGTAACTTTGTACTCACATTAAGGAGAGTTCTTGGTTCCCTTTGCACTGACATGTCATATATTTCATCATCGGAATGCTGAATATACAAGGATACCTGGAATACGGACCAACAGGGTAAAGAAAATGAAATTGTGTCTGTTATATCAAATAATCATCTTATAATTACTAAATAGGTAGACAATCTAATAGAGTCAATTTTTTGATTCATTACAACTGAACAAGTGTTACTCTCTAATGTGACCCCCAAACTTTGTTAATAGGTAACTGTTTGTCACAATTGAGAGAGATTTTACCCACAGTGACGAAAGTCCCGTGTTTCTATACAGTATTGAAGTTTATTGTTAACAGATTCAGTTTTTCAAATAAGTTTAAGCAGGTAAATACAGTAGTAGGAGATTGTAACTATGTATGTCTATTATAAAACATTATCTAAATTCTATTATACCTCCCATAAAACAATGCAATAACTGACTAACAACTGAGTGTACGCTACTCTAGTGCGACTATCTGGTTACAGCTGTCCGTCTAGTGCGCGTGCACTTAGTTGTTGAGTTATCGCATGCATGCATGCACTTGGCGCTTCACGTAACAGTGCGTATAAATCACTTATAACGTCAATAACGTCATATAACGTCAATAACCAAGTGCACGGTTGCACTGTATATTTTAAAACAGATATAATATAAGTACAGTGTGCACTCAGCACCTATTCGCACTATCACGTGAAGCCCGCGTGCATAAACTCGTGCGTTATGGTAACAGCAGCGGACCTTTAAGGTATTGATCAAGTCCATGTTAGCCTCAGGGAGGTTGGAGCTTTTGTCCAGGTCCAGAATGAGCCGAGAGAAGACGGCGGCCAGTTGGACCAGTTTGCGGCAGTTGACCAGCGTCCCGTTCTCGTAGTCGGGCAAGGCCGTGTGCAGCACGATCAGGTCCTTTAGGTGCACGCCGCTAAAGCAGCAAAGGATTAAGTGGATTAGATTAACTCGGACTATAAGTTTATTGGCTCACGCTAAAGGGATTAGATAGGACGGCGGGTTAGTCAACTGGATTAAATTAACTCCTTAGAGGAACTGTATTAGATTAACTGAAATGGCTGAACTTGATTTGAATAATTTAGATTTTTGTTTACTGGATTAGATTAACTCACACTGAGGTGGACGAGATTATGTAGATTTTATTAGATTTAGACTAGATTAGGTTATCAGATTATTGGATTAGGTTGGATTAACTCCAAAATTAGGTGGACTACAGACATATGAAATTTTATAAGAATTTAAATTAACGAAATTAGATGAACTATAATAACTCTTGCCACAACTATAACGTACATACATCTAAAATTTAAAGTAAGCACTGTTAAGGGGGTAGTGTCGCGAAAGCAGTCGACTTTGCGCGACTATAAAACTTTTTCAGTAAAAGATAGGTCACTCTTATTTATATATTATAACAAGCACTTCTGCTGAGTGAGTAGCGGTTGCATTATGAGGCATGAGTGTCAATATTCCACGGGAAGTATTAAACGCGGCCTTTTCTTGTAAAGAAGACTTAAGCATGAACATGTTTTTGTAATATATAACGACACTAGGATTTTTCAGATACCATTTTAAACCGTCGCAGAAAATTGGCGCCTACTGGTAAATTAAAAGTACAAAGACGAAAACATAACTATATTATATGAGTTTAAAAAGTTGAGTTTAAAAAAATAAAATTGATTTTCGGAAAAAAATGAGGCTCGTCCTGGACTTGAACCAGGAACATCTCGCACCCAAAGCGAGAATCATTGCACTCGACCAACGAGCCTTGTTATAACCTGTCTAAAAGTTAAACAGGACAACAGCTAATACATATAGTTTTGATGTTCATTGCGCAATAAGTTGTGAATACAAATGTTTATTAACAACCAAAAAAAAATTAACTCGAACTGTTTTCAATTTGAAGAAAATACTTGTGATTTTTGTTCCTTCTAGAGAAGGAACTATTGTTTTGAAATCAACTCTGCGCAGTGTAAAAGTAGCTGCCATATGTTGTTCAGCGTATATGATTAACACGTACAGTCAGTTTCAAATGAAAATGCCTCTTGGCGTCCGAATTCCGACGCCAGACGCGTCGGATGACATCATCCGACGCGTCGGATGACATCATCCGACGCGTCGGGTGACATCATCCGACGCGTCGGGTGACATCATCCGACGCGTCGGGTGACATCATCCGACGCGTCGGGTGACATCATCCGACGCGTCGGGTGACGTCATCCGACGCCAAGCTTGCTGGCCTCGCTAGGAAAAGTTTTATATCATCCGACGCCAAAATGAAACTCGATAAAATTTAGATGCAAACATAGAAAAGGGGGGGGTCAGAAACGAAAAACGACAGAAAGAAATATGTAATTAAAATACTTTTTTTTACTTTTTTATTTCCAAATTTACCTAAGTAACTCAAACAAAAGACAAATTACTTTCAAATCTGGAAAAAAGTTATCTTTTTGAACTTTGTGCGTGAAGTATCCCCTATTTCTAATAGATGCTAACAATTGGGGGAGAGTTTGCCAGGTTACATAAGACTGTCTGGCTTACTGGCCACAAAAATTTCAGTGTATATACTAAGCTTTCCTATGCTATTTTTTATGTTTAGTATCAATTTTTCAAGTCATTTTAAATAAATGTAAAATTTTTTGTAATGAAATTTAAAATTTTTATCTAAACCTTTTAATAAATTTAATTTAATAACTTGTAGTACACTCAAGTGCTTGAATTTTATTTTTGCCCACCCCCCATGCACTAAAAACCTCGGCCCTTTGACTGCAAGTTGCAACCTAATTCCAATATTGACCCAAAATGCTTGGTAAAAGTTTTGGCGTCGGATGACATCATCCGACGCGTCGGATGACATCACCCGACGCGTCGGATGACATCACCCGACGCGTCGGATGACATCACCCGACGCGTCGAATGACGTCATCCGACGCGTCGGAAATTTTGGCGTCGGCCGACGCGTCGGAGGCATTTTCATTTGAAATGGACTGTAAAGTCAGTATGGGGACCGACTGGTCTTTTTTTCTTAAGACAGGTCTTTTCTACAATTTTTAATGTAATAATGGTTAACAACATTTTTGCACTGGTATTCAGTTGTTATTAACTACAATTTTTGTTAACTACAATTTTGTTTTTTAAATTTTATATAGTAACTTTGCAGACTAGAATACACGTGCTAATCACGTGATTGTTTAGACTGTCGTCTGCTTTCACAGTTTTCTTTCGCATAATCATAACTAAAGCTTGATCCACATCGAAGGAGCGTGGCCGAGTGGTCAAAAGCGCTAGTACGAAGATTATTATATATTTACTTCGACGGTTCGACCCCCATATATTGTCTTTTTTGCAAAAAATTGTTTACAAAAACTGTTTAGACGTTTTTCTCGTGAAATATGCTGAAATATACTTCGAGGGCTCAACCCCCATATGTCGTGGTTTTTGCAAACATTTTACATAACTTTTGTCTGCAGAAACAGTCAGGACATTTTTTCTGGTAAAATATGATGTAATAAAAAGCATTTCCGGCAACTATGTCACGGGTTTTCGATAAAGTTGTTGAATTGATAGTGTAATTGCTGAAACTAAATACTTCAACTGTACACAAGTATTAGTGAGTTGGATGCACGAAAATACAATAAACACACAAGCTGAAATCTCCTTAGTAAAATAAGCAGAATTTTCACTCGGCGAAGGAACCTTGCCCCCTTTTGGGGCCTGCTTGTTTGACTGTGCTTAATCCACAACATTTGCTGATTAGCTCCGTTGTTTCTTCTAATGTGACAGCTGCCGGTTCGCTCAGCGGGTAAAGCGAACGCTTTATGAGCGTGAGTTTGGTGGTTCGAGTCCACCACGGCAGGTTTGTTTCTGCATAATTGCCGACTTCGGAGAGAACAAACGGAATTGCTTGTTCAAGATAGAGGTACCTACCCTTCCTGTGTTATTTAACACAGGAAATCTGACCTACCCGAAATAACGTAGAGAGCGGAGATTCTGAATATAGTATATACGCGGCCCCTGTGGGGGCCGCGTAAAAATATGGTTCAAGGCAAATATTTTTGCCAAGTTTCAGCAAAATTGATGCAGCATACAGTTAGCAGTGAAGTCGCAAAGTCGGAAAAATGACGTTTTGAAAACCTATTCACATTCGATAATTTCGTCACAATTAAAAACTTTTTTGTTTAGATTCTTTACACAAAGTAAAAGCACATATGCTCTAGTTTATGCACACAAAATTTAGTGCAAATTGCTTGAGTGGTTGTGGAGTAATGCCTGTTTGAACTGTGAAACTGTGCGTAACCTGTAAAGTATAGTAGATGTTCCTGTTAGAAGTACCTGTTTCGTTTTAGATGGCTCAGAACTCGGCCTAAAATAAATATCGTGGCACGAAATTTTACAAAAACTTGCGTACACTATCAGTTATTATCGCAGTGAAATCATAGGTGAATTGCCTATCTAAATTCTGAGAAAACTTGATCCAAGCGTCAGCACTTTGAGTGAAAAATTTTAGGTGGTTCACATTAGGCTGCTCTACTATACTCACAGCAATAATGCTCAATTGTAAAAAATTTAGACATTTATTTTGAAATCAAAAGAGAAACGAACCTTCATTTTTCATTTTTCTTATTTGTGGCCAAAAATTGTGCGTCAAAACATTATTTAGTCTAGTGTCTGGCAGTAATTATTTGACACCTTATGGCATTTCACTAGTTTCTCAGTGAACGTACAATTTCAAAGAAAAATGCTCTCATTTTGCAGCCTATGAGCAAAACTGCTTTGGCGACACTACCACCTTAAGAGCGTACGTAAATTAATTTAATTCCATCTAATCTAGCTGATCTGATGCACGTAAAGTGGCAAGTCACATGTATTGATTAATAACATTTTCGGTACTTGATATCATAAGAGTACTTATTAATTAATTATTAATTTATTAATGGAGATTCGTCTCTATTATGTACTCTTGGTACTACTAAGCATACACAATTGGTATCCTGAATCCTTTGCAGTCCACCAATGCTTTGCGATAGTTGCTGAAGTTTTGAGCAGATGAGAGCAGTTCGGCCATTTCATTCATGTCCTAAAATTACAACAAATCTGTGCCATAAAGCGGTACGATCTTAAAAATGAGTGTCGAGTAGCAAGTGCGCGAAAATACTGTTAACGGAGGCCTGTTGCTCAATTTTACATGTCTTACAATAATTGCAATAATTATTAAGTGCAAAATCAAGTGTTCGTTAAGAATTTGTATGAAGCACCTGATTTTGCACTTAAAATTGTTATAATTGTAAGACTTGTAAAGTAGAGCAACAGGTCCCTGCTGATTCAAACTAATAAAAGCGAATGTTTGAAGTTTGATTATCTTAACTATGAGATTAAAACTAACTACATATTAGAGTTTTATGACTACGCAAAAAGGTCAATTGCACAAACAGCAGTTTTGTTCAGTGATTGGCGTACAGATCATTAAACAAACAAACATCAAACACGGACTAGTACTGCACAAAACGGCAACCTTTCTGGCCTCTGAGGAAAGTGCAGCCTGGGTCTTCGCAAGTCTCGCCAGCGCGGAATGAGACAGACCTCCCACCACTGCCATGAGCGTGTTGAAATTTTGCAATTTGCGAAGCTTCTAAAATACAGTCATTTTTTAGTAGAAGCAGTAAACATAAATCGAGTATCTTAAGTGGGTGATTAGGGAAGAATAAGAAGATGCCTAAACCTTGGCTAAGCCTAAGCTTAAGCCTGAAGCCTAATCTAAGGGCATATAAGGCAAACCTGTAAATGTGTTACAGTGACAACTGCTATAAAAAAGGTACAAAAGACCTCCCAATCAAACTGTATTAAAAATTCCAAAAAATCGACGAGTTTTTTTGATATTGATGCCAGGATGTTGGTGTTTACCACAAGTTACGTGAAACATGTATCATAGGGAAGAGTATGACGTTCTTCCCTATTCTAGCTAATCGGCCGCAACTATAATCTAGCAGAAACAGCCATTCCAGGCGGGGACCCCCCTCTCAAATCAGGGGTGTGTCTTGATTTCAGGCGATTTCTTGACTTCATTTTCCCTCGTTTCAGCACACCACCAGCTCACCACGTATTTCGAGCTGACAGTGTGGTGGAACGAAGGGGGTACCCCCCCTGAAATTAAGACACATACCTGATTAGAGGGGGACCCCCCTGGATCAAGACATGTCCTGATTCGAGGGGTGTACCCCTCTCCCTGAAATCGAGGCGTAAAAGGGCTATTTTAGCCGGAGTGTGATACTCTTTCCTACTATGTATTCTTGGTATCATGTATCAAATATCAATTTCTGTTACACTAGATGGATAACACCTGTACATGAACTCTATTCATACATGAGTTAACGTCTAAGCGGCGAATTACACTTCAAGCTTATGGCTTTTGTCCTCCCGCAAGGTTTGTAATTAGCCTTTTTCCTGTTGAGGGACAGCCCAACAGGTCTTTAATTTTGATTCTGGTATCTTAACACAGTTCTAGCGTTAAAATATTAATGTGCGGAGTGTGTTTTACACGTCTTCTACCGTTGCTTCGTATCTGTCACAAGAAAATGCCTGTTAATATTCAGTTCAGTTAGTTGCTGTTGCTGAGAAAATAATTTGAAAATATAAAAGTTTGACAAAACGGTATCCAGAAGGAATCGACGAAGTCACCTCAGGTTTACTAACCTAACGACTTGACCACTCGACCATACGGTTCCGTAAAGATCTGATGCTTCACTAAGTACATAATAATCATAATTCTATTTGAAACATAATTCTATTAGAGCAATACATACTGCCTGCTTCTAAACTGAACAGCATCAAAACTAAAATTTGCTAAATAGCATTTCATTAGTAAACAGAAATAAGAACAACGCAAGAATAAGGAACCGTGTCAAAATGAATGCGTTTTCAAAAGCGTATTATGCGTTTGAAAATACGCTTTTGAAAACGTATAAAATTTCTGCAATTCACATTATTTGACGGATGGCCAAAACTTGCTATCCATCAGCTGTTTTGAATTTGTGGTGATGCTAGTACTAACTAGACACGCAGTCTATAGTTATGACCAACATGTTATTATGTGGTCAAACAAACTTAGCGTGTGTGGGCCCAATAAATGGCCAACACATAAAATAGAGGCGAAGGTTCTGGCAACAGCTGTCTCTGCAACAACTTGACAGCTCGCCAAATCTAAAAACGTATATTTTCTGATTAATTCGCATAATTTTTCAGCAAATATGCGGATTGAAACGTATAAAAATGAAGCGCATAATGCGCTTTAGTTTTGACACGGTTCCTAAACAGAAATCAATGAAGTTCGTTGATCAATCTGCAATTAATCTGCAGCTTTCAACTTCCAATTGCTGAAGGATTTTGACTTCAATTTTGCAGTTTAACTGTCTGCAAAAGAAGAAGTTATTGATGGGAAATATGTAAATCGAGAAAGACAGTTTCGCTAGCCCAACAGGTTTACGATGGCCTCTGGCCAATGTACTTAAAAGTGTATGCTTGATACTTACTGAATACTTTTGCCGAAAACTTGGTTTGTTTTTACATTAGCTGTTACTTTAGGTCCGGTTCACAATAACAGATATTTCACAGATAAGTATCAGATAATTCATGGAAATCAAGGGTAAAAATGGCAGATATTTTAATAAAATATTTGAGAACATTGCAAGAAAATTGGAGAAAAATAAATGCTGACAACGAATGAAAAATATTTTCCGCCAATTTTCTGGTTCTTTTCTGTCACTTTTTGAAAATATTTTTTCCTGTGATTGTAGCTACAAAAACAGTAAGTATACATCTTGCTCGAAGCTTGGTTGACTTGCATGATTGGTCGGTTTCTTGGCAGCTGCAGCTTGCCTTCGAAAAGTGTCAGGTATTATGTTATGGTAAACCACTCATGCAGACTACCAACTACGATATTGCTGGTCATTCTCTTCCAATTGTCCTAAATGTTTCCGACTTGGGCATACTTCAAGGTGGTAGTGTTTTTTTTTTTGTTTTCAAAATAAGTGTCTAAATTTTTTACAATTTATCATTATTGCTGTGAGTACTTTACATGTTACACACAGTTTCACAGTTCAAACAGGCATTACTCCACAACCACTCAAGCAATTTGCACTAAATTTTGTGCGCATAAACCACAGCATATGCGCTTTTACCTTGTGTAAAGAATCTAAACAAAAAGTTTTTTAATTGTGACGAAATTATCGAATGTGAATAGGTTTTCAAAACGTCATTTTTCCGAATTTGCGACTTCACTGCTAACTGCATGCTTCATCAATTTTGCTGAAACTTGGAAAAAATATTTGCTTTAAAACATATTTTTAGAATGTGTAAAGAACAATGACCTATCTTTTACTCAAAAAATTTTATAGTCGCGCAAAATCGACTGCTTTCGCGACACTACCCCCTTAAGGTGGCGCTTAGGGGAACCGACTTTGGCGTTTAATTTTTTTCAGCGACATTTTTGACCATAATGTCTTGAAGGAAAGCTGTTCAAAATGAAAATAGCTTTCATTTGATGTGCATATTGTGATAAAAAAAAAATTTTTAAATTTTTTGGACAATTTTGTAGCCATAGCAGAAAAATTTTTGTTTCCATATAAAATGATTACTCATATCATTAAAATATGCTGTTTCTTAGCTTTAAATTGATGTATTAAACTTAAAAATACGTTGAAGTTTTACCGAGTTATTTACACGTGAAAATAGCAAATCCAAAATGAAAAACCTACAAAGCTGATAAATCTTCGAAAATGTCAAATTTTTGATTTAATTTCTTAAAAAATTGAGTATGGCTTTTTGTAACTTTTTCAACGGAAATATGCAGTCCTAGGAAAGGTCTAATTTTTAAAAAAGTGAAACGTGTGGGCAAACCTTGTATTTTTGCGTAGCGAAATCGACTACTTTTTTTGGACCTGGGTCCCAGCTGCCGTTTGCGATTGAGTTGAAAATTTACACAATGAAAGAATGAATATAAATGCAGACGTGAAAGTTTTTCGATTTTCAAATTTTGGCCCGCAGCACTTTTTGTAGTCGCTCAAACACGACTGATTTTTGAAAAATCGATTTTTTGCAAAATCAAAAATAAAAATGAAAAATCGAAGATCAATCAATTTTTGAGAAATCTTTCTATTGATACCAAGATCATCAAAATCGGTTGAAGTTTCGCTGAGCTAGGTCAAAAACAAAATTAGTGTGAATAGGAAATTCGACATGGTCATAAAATTTGACACATTCACATTAAAGTGCTGAACTATATTGTAAGTAGGTTTTTTTGATGTCTTTTTGATATACAATTAAAGTGGCATTGCTATTTATTGCATGAGCTGAGCGCCAAACATGAGTTTTGTTGCTGAGCGCTACCTTAAGGTGGCGCTCTGAATAACCGACTTTGGGCGAAAAAATTTTTCACGTAAGTTTCCGTGAATTAACTCAAGAAGAAAAGTTGTTGCAAATTAAATTAGCTTTCATTTGATGTATATAACGTCAAATTTTGTTCAACTTGAAATTTTAACCTATTTTTTAATGGGAAAAAATCTTTAAATCCATATACCAAAAAATTCTATATGGCTTTTAGTACTTTTTGAAACAGTTCTTTGTAGCTAATTGCTAGTTGCAACATTTCAAAAAGTCGTTTGTGTAGGCAAACCTTTCTAAAAAAATTTCCAAAATACGTTGACCAACATTGACAAAAATACACTATTTTTCAAACTAATTTTTCGTTAGCTAGTTTTTGGCTTCTGAAACTTTTCTCAACGGATTTTAGTACAGAAAAATTAGCTCTATTTTTTGGAAAATATGTATGTGTAGGCAAACTTCAGGTTTCTGAATTTGGGCTATAGCGTACATTTTTTTAAGATTACTGTCAGCTGCGAAAACCGATCCGCTTGAAACTTTGCAAACTCTTAGAACAGATGTATATGGAGGCGCCGAACTTCTTAAATTGTAATTATTATGATTTGGCTCAATATGATAGGCGTTTTAAAACGTCACTTTTGATAGAAATTAAAATAACTAAAAAATTATCACCGGTAAAGAAAATTCGACAAAAATGGCACCTCGGCAAGATAATTGTCTTTCATTTAAGCTATAGATTGTTAAATTTGGTTGAGGCACCATTGAGCTACGTCATTTCAAATATTAGTCAAATTTTTCAAAATTTCAATTTTGATGCAGTCATAAAATTTGCTAAAATGTTCCGAGACTCATCAAACATTGCAAAAATGCTTGCCTGGTGTTCATCTTGATTGCACTTCAGCAAAAAAGTTCGTATCAGCAAGAAACAAAAAATTATAGCAGTTTGATTTATTGGAAGTAACTCAGAGCGCCCCCTTAAGGGGGTAGTGTCGCGAAAGCAGTTTTGCTCATAGGCTGTGAAAATAGAACTTTTTGTTTTGAAGTAGTACATTTAATGAGAAGCTAGTCCAACGCTGTATGGTATCAAATAATTACTGCCAGACATCACACTATCAATATTGACAAATATCTTTGGACCAATCGTCATTAGTAAGCCAGACATCACACAATAGGGACATAAAAGTTCAAAAAATCAAGCCAGATACCAGATTTGCCAGCTTGTGAAGTACACATAATGTGTGGACGCACAATTTTTTGCGACAAATAAGAAAAAAGAAAATTGAAGGTTCGTTTTTCTTTCGATTTGAAAATAAGCGTCTAGATTTTTTACAATTTATCATTATTGCTGTTACTATTTTACAGTTTAAGTACACCTTCACAGTTCAAACTAGTATTACTCCACAGCCGCTACAGTAATCTGCATTAAATTTTGTGTGCATAAACTACGACATATGTGCTATTAGTCTGTGTAAAAAAACTAAACAGAAAAATTGATAAACGTGACTAAAAAATGGAATGTGAATAGGTTTTTTTTTCGTCATTTTTCCGACTTTGAGACATAATTGCAAACTATATGCTGCACCAATTTTGCTGAAACTTGGCAAAATAATTTACCTTTAGATAGATTTTTCAAATATAGACAGAACAATTTCTAACATTTTACTGAACAAGTTTTACAGTCGCGCAAAATCGACTGCTTTCGCGACACTACCCCCTTAAGTAGTAACATGAAAACATCTATAGTGGTGTGGGGAAAAAACCCTACGCGTTTAGCGGGGAAAAAACCCTAGTGCTTTCTGGCCGAACCTCACCACATACATACATGTAGGACCTTTTTGAGTGTGCAGGTAGAAAGCGCATACAAATTTGACTTGCCACACCAATTTCTGTGCAATTTTGAGGCCTGTAGCATTTTTTATAGAATTTCAAAATTTTGCATGTTGAAAAATTCCAAAGTGACAAAATTTTCGACTTGTCATAATTTTTCACAAAAACACTTTTGACCAACGCCGTTTGCATTTTTCAAGAGAGTTACCTTTCCTCTATACTTCTGAAGCTCGAAAACTGTGAAAAACGCTGTGGTTGACCTGTGACTGGTCAAAGTTTGTGCGGGGAAAAAAACCCTATTGTGGGGAAAAAAACTTATTTTGTTTGGTGACAATTTTTGCTAAACTCACCCATTGTTGCTATAAAAGTTAATTCATCTGGCCTAAAAACATGCGTAGACTTCATTGAAACCGTTTTTTCGGCCGAAAAACGTCGTTTTTTGTCGTTTTGGACCATACCCCGACACCCCGTACGAAACCGGTTTTGGTGATGTTTCACCAAAATTTGGCGTTTTTTTTGGAATATTTAAGCTTTATCTGTTGCGTAGTGCGTACCACTTAAGGTGGCGCTCACGGGAACCCTCAACCCACTATGGCGTTTAATTTTTTTCAGGGACATTGTTGACCATAATGTCTTGAAGGAAAGTTGTTCAGAAGGCGAAGAGTTTTCATTTGATGTGCATAGTGTGATAAAAAAATTTAATTTTTTGGACAAATTTGTAGCGGTAGCATAAAATTTTTTGTTTCAATATAAAATGACTACTCATATAACTCAAATACGCTGTTTCTTAGCTTTAAATTGATGTATTAAACATAAGAATACGTTGAAGCTTTCCTGAGTTATTTAGCCTTGAAAATAGCTAATCAAAAATGAAAAACCTAAAAAGCTGATAAATTTTCGAAAATGTCAAATTTTCGATTTAATTTCCTAAAAAATTGAGTATGGCTTGAGTATGTTGCTACTTATTGCATGAGCCGAGCGCCAAACATAAGTTTTGTTGCTGAGCGCTACCTTAAATTCAAGAATGGTAAACGCGGACGGTGTTTGCCCACCGTTTCGAAGGTAATAAGCGCAAAAATCTGTTTTTAATGCTTTTATATATGGGAAAAATGCATATTTGGGCAGAAGTCATTTCTGCCAAAAAGGGTCAATTTTTGAAGAGTCATTGTGAGTCACATGGGTGTCACAGAAACGGTTTTTTAAGTCCATACTGCAGCCTGAGAGTTGTAGAATACGATGAAATTGTATTTATACTCACTGCTAATAGAACAACCAAAAAAGTTATAGGGTTTTTTCCCCGCATTAGGGTTTTTTTCCCGCATAGGGTTTTTTACCGGAAGTTTCTAGACTTATTACTCAGAAACGTAAGTAGTTAGAATCCATTTTATTAGTGCAACAGTTACGCAAAAAATGGCCGTTATAACAGCCGCAAGATTAATTGATCTGATTGATGTGGAGCACAGGACGACCAGAAAAGTTGAAAATAGGGTTTTTTCCCGCACCACTATACCTATTGTGCCATGATTACCAAAAAAGCACTTAGATTGAGCGCAAATATTTTTCAAACCTTCAGCACTAGAGATGTTAAATTTCCATAAACCAAAAAAAATTGGTTTATGAATCAACGCGTCAATTCTCCGCTTTAGATTTGTTTTTCTGTTCGGATCCATACTTGGGTCATTTAAGTCTCCTTGAACCATTTTCTACTAGGACCATTGTAAGCTCTTGTTTGAATTTTCTAACACATTTTCTCGACCGCTTCGCACCGTCAAACGCTTTCTTCATGACTTTCACAAAGCAAACTGGACTGGAGTGCATGTTTTTTTGTAAAGTATAGACTGGAAATATTTGTTTTTGCATGACAGTGAAATTAACGCTACTTGGACGACTTTTCGAGACATTTACTCATAGCAATTGAAAAGTTTGTACCCAAAAAAGTTATAGGAAGGCACAGAAGATGCCTTCCTAATCATATTCAAACCACTTCGTCCAAAAAGCGTTGTTTCTGGCGGCAGTTCAAAACAACTGGTGATGCGCGTGTCTTAGATAAGTTCAAGTATTATAGCAATTAAGTTCGTCGAAACAATCGAAACTACGAATTTCGAGTAGATGTGTCAAACATTAAATATAGACTAGGAAATTGTTTGTTAAAAAATGTGAACGTTTCGCTGGATTTGGGAATTTATATGTCGTCAAATTTGAAATTTTCTACTCATTGTCAAAAAGTTGCTGCCAGGGCTAACAGGGTTGCCGGCACAATTTTTCGCAGTTTCAAAAGCAGAAATTCAAAATTTATGACTCAAATGTTCACTACATTGAGTAGTATGTTGGAATATGGATGTAATGTCTGGTCGCCGTATCTGCTGAAAGATATAGATTGTATTGAAAGAGTGCAAAGATCTCACACTGAAAGACTCCCGGGGTTAACTTCTTTATCATATCGTGAACGGTTGAAAGTGCTTGGAATTCCTTCTCTGGAATATCAGAGAATTATCCTCGATCTAGCTTTAATGTACAAAATTATACATGCGCTCGTAGACTTGAACTTTGATGATCTTTTCATGTATGATGTAGATTCTGATAGTCGAAGTCACCCGTTTCGTGTACGGACAACAGTGGCCAAATTAGACACAGTAAAGTTTTTCTTTACACATCGAGTAGCAAAAATCTGGAACTGGTTACCAATGGATATCGTATCTAGCCCTAATCTAGCCAGTTTTGATCAAAAAATAAATGAACTAGACTTTTCTCTTTTTCTAAAATAGCGGGGGGTAATTTGATCAGACTATTTGGTCTTCCCCTGTCCTTTTCTAAAATCAAACGCTTGCGCTATCTCTCTTGTTTTTTTTGTGATGTTTACTTATATTTAAGTTTCTTTTTTCCTTTTTTGTTCATAAACTAACGCTTATATATATATATATATATATATATATATATATATATATATATATATATATATATATATATATATATATATATATATATATATATATATATATATATATATATATATATATATATATATATATATATATATATATATATATATATATATATATATATATATATATATATATATATATATATATATATATATATATATATATATATATATATATATACACACATATATATATATATATATATA